>CM042247.1:6897842-6907842 GCA_023566225.1 Romanogobio albipinnatus | reverse complement strand
GGCAACCCTGTCGAAAAAACACACATTTTACCCCCCAAACACCCACCCCCGGGAAGCTATTGGGCTTGTTTTGGGCTAGTCTTAAGTAGCAATTGGGCGGGGTTTTTTTGTGAAAACTCACAGTGGTAAAAAAGCCTGTTGGATCCATGTTCTCATTCTGTTTACGCCAAATTCTGACTCTACCATCTGAATGTCTCAACAGAAATCGAGACTCATCAGACCAGGAAAAATGTTTCCAGTCTTCAACTGTCCAATTTTGATGAGCTCGTGCAAATTGTAGTCTCTTTTTCCTATTTGTAGTGGAGATGAGTGGTACCCGGTGGGGTCTTCTGCTGTTGTAGCCCATCCGCCTCAAGGTTGTGCGTGTTGTGGTTTCACAAATGCTTTGCTGCATACCTCGGTTGTAACGAGTGGTTATTTCAGTCAAAGTTGCTCTTCTATCAGCTTGAATCAGTCGGCACATTCTCCTCTGACCTCTAGCATCAACAAGGCATTTTGGCCCACAGGACTGCCGCATACTGGATGTTTTTCCCTTTTCACACCATTCTTTGTAAACCCTAGAAATGGTTGTGCGTGAAAATCCCAGTAACTGAGCAGATTGTGAAATACTCAGACCGGCCCGTCTGGCACCAACAACCATGCCACGCTCAAAATTGCTTAAATCACCTTTCTTTCCCATTCCGACATTCAGTTTGGAGTTCAGGAGATTGTCTTGACCAGGACCACACCCCTAAATGCATTGAAGCAACTGCCATGTGATTGGTTGATTAGATAATTGCATTAATGAGAAATTGAACAGGTGTTCCTAATAATCCTTTAGGTGAGTGTATAACTATAAAGCCAAAACGAAATCATTTAATTAGAACCTGAAAGTAACCAGCGTTAGGCTCACGATTATGTATTATAGGCTTTGTTCACTCGCGTCCCAATACTGATGGAAAAATCATCTTATTCACATGCGCACACACGTGCTTGGAAACACCACAGCGGCGGAGCTCACGCTGAATGGCACGAATTGTAGGCTACTACTGACTATTTAAACTGAGCTGTGTAACTGTTAGGTTGACTATTTTATGTTGATAATGAAATGACTGCGATGTCAAGTGTGGATGTGTGGAATATGACAGCGATGTCTGGAATATGTTGTGTGCGCGTGAGGCGAACGAGCAGAGGAAACATAAAATACTCCGTCATTTTGGTCATACAGATAATAAGAGTTGGACATCGTTCAAAATTGCAACGTGTTTACTTACATTGTGCTATTGTAAAATAAAGAAAACAAGATGTGCTTTCTGTCGTCTGGTTTCCTTTCCGCGCCTCATGATAATGAACCAAACTCAGCAGCTCAGTCGCAGTTTTTTCTTTCTTTTTGGTAATCTGTTAATTATTTAAGGCAAATATATTTTGCCATGGGCGTCGGAAGCAAAACAAATGTGGGTGGGTCCTCATAAAGTACAAATATACTGCTTTGCTTGCTAAATGTATAGTTTGGAAAGACAAAGTTACGGAAATCGCCATATCATTGAGAGTGGCAGTAGTGTAGAGGTAAGACGCACGGCATCTAGTTTTGACACAAATCAACCTCGGTTCGAGTCCGGCTTTCACCGAACTCAATCTTCTCTCTTTTCCCATCACATATCAGATCGGAAAGGCATTTATTTTCAATAAAAATAAAGAAAATATTAGAAAAGTGGAAATAAAGCATCTAACGTGTTTAATAATAAGTGTTTATCGATTAGGGGTAGGTAAACAGACGTGCTGAATGTTAGAGATGATAAAAGTGGGTGGGTCCAATATCATTGATCGTAAAAAGTGGGTGGGTCTTGTCCCACCCACATACAATGGTTCCGACGCCCATGTATTTCGCAAATGTATTCTTTTTATATAGGCCTATAGACTGATTTTATGAAAACAAAATTATTGTTTTTTTTATTTTTAATGTAACTAAATTTTTTTTAAATCATCCTGGCGACCCATTTTTTAAAGACCCAGGGTTTGAAAACCACTGCCGTAGATATACTTGCCAGTCTCTGTTCAGGATCAATTGATTCACGGAAATTGGTGGTCTTCTTTTTAATATGTGGCTCCAGTATCGCTAGCAAAGCATCAAACTGAGCCACTGGCTTTCTAAAGTAAACTTTGAACCGGACTGGATAATCCAGCAGCTCCTTGATAAGGAGGAGGGGCTCTCGCAGGACCCAATATTTCCTTTCTTTTTCTCTTTTTAAGAAGAGAGAGGACAAAAAAAATCATCCTCACTACTTGAAGACGCCATTTTGTATTGTTTTGCAGGTTTTTTTGAAACGCATTCATTAATACGCATCGGACTCAGTGTGCAAGGTCTCAAATTTTTTGGATCACGATCACGAAAAAACGCATGCGAAACTTTCAGTGTGCAAAGGCCTTAACCGTTTCATGATTTATTATAAATGTATTGTCGAATGACGAATTCCAGGATCACTTTAGTGCAATGGGGCAGTTATGGGGCAGTTATATAAAGAAGAAGAAAGAGGGCAGCAGGCCAGATCAGTTACCAGGCCACCGGAATTAACCCGGTGCTCCCGATGGCCAGTCCTAAACACTTAAAAATGAAATTTACATAAACGCCTCTGCGTTTTTTTTTCCCGCTGTCCCATCAGAACTGAACCTCACTTTCTTCTCGCCGACGCCGAGCTCATTCAAAAGCAGTGATACATTTCAGGGTTTTGTCTTGGTTCTGCGTCATTTATCAGGAGTATTTATTTTTATCTGAGTAATTTGCAGGGTGCTGATGGCGGGAACAGGCCGTCCCGCAGGAGACATCAGCGCCTCGCTCAAGGGTACAGTGCTGATTGTGTTAGCAAAGAAAAGTGCTTTGTTACCAAGTTTCTCCTGTGTGTGTGTGTGTGTGTGTGTGTGTGTGTGTGTGTGTGTGTGTGTGTGTGTGTGTGTGTGTGTGTGTGTCCTGAAGCTGGCTACTGGACTGAGGAAGATAAATGTGAACAAATATGAATAAATAGCATAACACAGTGTCAGCACTAAGAGAGTTTGCATAATACTGAATCCGTCTTAAACAGAGGACAGGAGCGGAATGAATGCATCTAAAGTCAGGATGTTCAGTAGTAAGTGTGTGCGTCCGTGTGTGTGTTTTCAGGTAATATTGTCCTCAATCCCTTATGCAATAGAAGATAAGGAGTTTATGACGGTTCTCTCTTGACTTTAGTTACATAAAAATGCAGATGAATATGAGCCGAAAGCTCCTAGAGACGTGTTTCACTTATGAACCTATGTAATGAATTTAGCCCATTGCTCATGCTGGTTATTTATATTCTATTTATTATCAATTTTAATTCATATTTTGAATTAGTTTTTTTTTAATACATATTAGTTTTTTCATTTAATTTTAGGTCATTTTTTTGTCGTTTTTGTGCTTTTGTCATTTTTTTAAATTAGTTTTTGTTCTTTTTAAATATTCCTATTTATGTTTAATTCATTTTTTATTTTGTCATTTTGTTATTTACGGTTACACTGTAAAAATGGTTTGATCAATAAGTTATATCAACATACAGTTTTACATTGCTTTAACTCATCAAAATAAGTTAAGCAATTTTCAACTTTTATTTATAAGTTATACGAGATTCAACTTTTTTTTAAGTCAGTTTATTGCAATTTAAGTTGAATTGACTTAAACATGAAAGTTGATTGTACTTAAACATTTAAAAATATATATTTTTTACAGTGTAGTTATTGTATTATACTTAAATTTAAGCAATTTAATTGTAGGTAAACTGATTTCAGTTAGTTGCAATTTCTAGATTTTAATATTTATTATTTTAAATTATATTAATTAAAAATATTATTACATTATATTAATTATATGATGTAATGTTATGTTATATTAATTATATTAATGGGAGTTATTTTAATCAACAAAAATGTTTTTAATAGTTTTAGTTTTAATTAAAGGTCCCATGACATGAACGTTTCACTTTATGAGGTTTTTTAACATTAAAGGTCCCGTTCTTCGTGATCCCATTGTTCAAACTTTAGTTAGCGTGTAATGTTGCTGTTAGAGCATAAATAATACCTGTAAAATTATAAAGCTCAAAGTTCAATGCCAAGCGAGATATTTTATTTAACAGAAGTCCCCTTTCAAAGCCTACAGCGAACGGCCGATTAGGACTACATCCTGGTACTTCCTTCATTAATTACGTCAGTCAGTAGAACAGACTAACCTCCGCCCACAAGAATACGCGAAAAAGGGGGCGTGGTCTTGTTGCTGTCCCACGTGGAGAAGAGGACGTGTCGTGTGGAGAAAAGGAACTGTAGCTTGAGTGTGTTTGTCGCCATGTCGTCGAGACGCTGTTATTTTCATCCCGGAGTCAAATCACCTTTGTTTGGCTTTCCCAGGGACGCTGTAGAGATCATTAAGCACATACATCTCCCGTTAAGAGGCGTGACCTTTCCACGTGCGCTAAGCTGCTGTCGAATCACAACACAGGAACCGCTGGCACAATCAGAACTCGTTACGTATTTCTGAAGGAGGGACTTCATAGAACAAGGAACTCATCAGCCGTTTTTAGGACCGTGAAAACAGCGGTGTACAGATGAGTAAATTGTGTGAAAAATACTGTTTTTTTACACGCGAAACATGAACACATGTTATATTGCACACTGTAAACACAATCAAAGCTTCAAAAAAACACGAAGAACGGGACCTTTAATATGAGTTCCCCTAGCCTGTCTATGGTCCCCAAGTCCTGGGTGTCCTGCTCTGCCTTTGAGAAAATGAAAGCTCAGACGAGCCGATCTGGAATCTGTCGTCATACGGGAAAGGTTTCATAGGTCTGTCATATTAGATAGGAATATTCGAACAATCGGAGTCATCAGGCCGGAGACGGGTTTATTGAGGATGCCGTGTCGACGAGGCAATTTCAGGGGAGTCTAATTGACCCGGTCTCTGCGGACACTTCGGGGTCATGTGTTGGTCTTCTCTGGGCGCAGGTCCACCATCTGATCTGGATACGGCCAGGATCCGGCTGACTGCAGTAAACCTCGAGATAAACAGAGAGACTATCATTAGCGTAGATGCCATTCTTCTGATGATGTCACGAGTACATCAGGTGTTATGGGAAGTGTTCCTGGTTCCGGCTGACCTAGTTAATGACAATCATTTCATTGAAAAAGTGTTTTATGTGTATGCCACAGTAAAGAGATGTGTTTTTAGTCTAGATTTAAACTGACAGAGTGTGTCTGCTTCCCGAATAATGTTAGGAAGACTGTTCCAGAGTTTAGGAGCTAAATAGGAAAAGGATCGACCGCCTGCAGTTGATTTGGATATTCTCGGTATGATCAACTGGCCAGAATTTTGAGACCGCAGTAGACGTGATGGAGTATAATATGTTAAGAGCTCGCTCAAGTATTGGAGAGCTAAACCATTTAGTGCTTTGTAAGTAATAAGCAAGATTTTAAAATGTATGCAATGTTTAATAGGTAGCTAGTGCAATGTTGACAGAACTGGGCTAATATGGTCATACTTCCTGGTTCTAGTAAGAACTCGAGCTGCTGCGTTTTGGACCAGCTGGAGTTTATTTATTAAGCGAGCAGGGCAACCACCCAGTAGAGCATTACAATAATCTAGCCTTGAGGTCATGAACGCATTAACTAACTGTTCAGCATTTTGCATTGAGAGCATGTGCCGTAATTTAGATTTATTTTTAAGATGGAAGAATGCGGTTTTACAGATGCTAGAAACGTGGCTTTCAAACAAAAGATCAGTATCAAAGAGCACACCCAGGTTCCTCACTGACGACGAGGACTTGACAGAACAGCCATCAAGTGTTAGACAGTATTCTAGGTTACTACTTGTGGAGCTTTTTTGTCCAATAATTAAAAATTCAGTTTTCTCTGAATTGAGTTGCAGGAAATTACAGGTCATCCAATGTTTTATATCAGCTATGCATTCCGTTAATCTTGTGAATTGGTAAGTTTCTTCAGGGCGTGAAGAAATATAGAGCTGAGTATCATCAGCATAACAATGAAAACTAATGCCATGCTTCCTAATAATATCTCCCAGTGGTAGCATGTACAGGGTGAAGAGCAGCGGTCCTAGCACTGAGCCCTGTGGTACTCCAAACTGAACTTGCGATCGGTGTGACATCTCTTCATTTACTGCTACAAACTGATAACGGTCGCATAGGTATGATTTAAACCATGATAAAGCAATTCCACTAATACCTACATAATTTTCGAGTCCATTCAAAAGAATGTTGTGGTCGATGGTATCAAATGCAGCGCTAAGATCGAGTAACACTAATAGAGAGATGTGAGTAGAGTCAAATGTGTGAAGAAGATTAAATAAATATATAAATAAATGGTGTCAAGAAGATATTGTACGATGTGATAGATCACCCAAATACTTAAGTACTTGTTTTTAATGCATCCTCAAAAGTATGCACTGAATGAAGTCTCTCTCTCTCTCTCTCTCTCTCTCTCTCTCTCTCTCTCTCTCTCTCTCTCTCTCTCTCTCTCTCTCTCTCTCTCTCTCTCTCTCTCTCTCTCTCTCTCTCTCTCTCTCTCTCTCTCTCTCTCTCTCTCTGATTAGCACCTTGTTGCGCTCTGGAGTGCAGATGTCTTTTCTACAGCTCCCCTCTTCACCCCTCGTTCTCTTTAATCTGTTGTTCTTTGAAGGATGCTGTTGTCAGATCAGATGTGTGTAAATGTGTTTTATTTTGTCACAGAAAGCCGTTTGTTGTCTTGTCATGTAAAACGCTGCTACAGTTGAAAGCTCGGAATCAAGGTGGCTTTGCTGACAAAGAAGATAAATAATGAAACCGAGGAACAGATCATGAAATTAGAAGTCAGGTGTCAGTCTCAGAGGCACGGCAGATTTCAGCTCCCGCACATTGCGAATTGTTTCCATCATCCATCCATCTATGCATCCATCCATCCATGCATTCACCCACCCATCCGTCCATCCATCCGTCCATCCACCCATGCATCCATCCACCCATGCATCCATCCACCCACCCATCCATCCATCCGTCCATCTATCCATCCACCCACCCATCCATCCGTCCTTCTATCCATCTATCCATGCATCCATACATGCATACATCTATCCATCCATCCATGCATCCATCCATCCACCCATGCATCCACCCATCCGTCCATCCACCCATGCATCCATCCACCCACCCATCCATCCATCCATCCATCCATCCATCCGTCCATCTATCCATGCATCCATCCATCTATCCATACGTGCATGCATCCATACGTGCATGCATCCATGCATCCATCCATCCATCCATGCATCCATCCATCCGTCCATCTATCCATGCATCCATCTATGCATCCATCCATCTATCCATACGTGTATGCATCCATCTATGTATCCATGCATCCATCTATGTATCCATATATCCATCTATGCATCCATCCATCCATCCATCTATGCATCCATGCATCATGCATCCATACATCCACCCACCCACCCATCCATCCATCCATTCAATCAATCCACGCATCCATCCATCCATCCATCCATCCATCCATCCATCCATCCATCATCCATCCATCTATCCATACGTGTATGCATCCATCATCCATCCATCCATCTATCCATACGTGTATGCATCCATCATCCATCCATCCATCCATCCATCCATGCATCCATCCATCCATCCATCCATCCGTCCATCTATCCATGCATCCATCTATGTATCCATATATCCATCTATGCATCCATCCATCCATCATGCATCCATACATCCACCCACCCATCCATCCATCCATTCAATCAATCCACGCATCCACCCACCCACCCATCCATCCATCCATCCATTCAATCAATCCACGCATCCATCCATCCATCCATCCATCCATCCATCCATCTATGGAACAAAAGTTATTTTTTTATCCCATGAATTGAATTTGAGTTTTAAAGGCATACTCAGTTCAATTCTGAATGATGCTCAACCATACTCTTGTGTGGGACACTTTAGTGAGTTTGAACAAATAAAATGCTCACATTTATAGACTGCAGAAACACAGAGAGAGGTTTTCTGCTTATATTGTGCTTGCTTGCACATCTTGAGATCCGTCTGATGATGATATGGTGATTGATCCTCTGAACTGTTTGTTATGGAAATCTGTGTGTGTGTGTGTGTGTGTGTGTGTGTGTGTGTGTGTTGAAGCCAGAGGAAGCATATGTCTGTCTCAGGGCCGATTATATATTTATTGCATCGTTCTATAAACGGTTCCACTGCAGTGAAGCTTGAACTCTAGCCAGGATGGTTCCTGCAGGATTCTGCTGTGCTGGAACTCTCTCATCGCAGGAGGGAGAGTTCAGCAGCTGCCGGTTTAGAAAGACCTTCAGTGTTTGTGGTTTGATGGTTTGTTATTCTGTGGAAATTTTGCATGTTTTTATCTCCACCTTATTCACAAACCATCAGCTTAATCAGTGGCTGTGTCATACATATTTAAATTCCTCCTTTCTATGTGAACTACAGTTACATAAATTGTGCCTTATTCACTAAAGTTATATACGACTTCTATTCAAGCGGTTAAGGGGTTATACAGTGAGGTATAGTTCATTGGTTAGTATTTACTCTGAGTGTGGGTTATGGTTAGTACAGTGGTTAGTGTTTACTCTGAGTGTAGGTTATGGTTAGTACAGTGGTTAGTGTTTACTCTGAGTGTAGGTTATGGTTAGTACAGTGGTTAGTGTTTACTCTGAGTGTGGGTTATGGTTAGTACAGTGGTTAGTGTTTACTCTGAGTGTGGGTTATGGTTAGTACAGTGGTTAGTGTTTACTCTGAGTGTGGGTTATGGTTAGTACAGTGGTTAGTGTTTACTCTGAGTGTGGGTTATGGTTAGTACAGTGGTTAGTATTTACTCTGAGTGTGGGTTATGGTTAGTACAGTGGTTAGTATTTACTCTGAGTGTGGGTTATGGTTAGTACAGTGGTTAGTATTTACTCTGAGTGTGGGTTATGGTTAGTACAGTGGTTAGTATTTACTCTGAGTGTGGGTTATGGTTAGTACAGTGGTTAGTATTTACTCTGAGTGTGGGTTATGGTTAGTACAGTGGTTAGTATTTACTCTGAGTGTGGGTTATGGTTAGTATGGTGGTTAGTATTTACTCTGAGTGTGGGTTATGGTTAGTACGGTGGTTAGTGTTTACTCTGAGTGTGGGTTATGGTTAGTACGGTGGTTAGTGTTTACTCTGAGTGTGGGTTATGGTTAGTACAGTGGTTAGTATTTACTCTGAGTGTGGGTTATGGTTAGTACAGTGGTTAGTATTTACTCTGAGTGTAGGTTTTGGTTAGTACAGTGGTTGGTGTTTACTGAGTGTGGGTTATGGTTAGTACAGTGGTTAGTATTTACTCTGAGTGTAGGTTATGGTTAGTACAGTGGTTGGTGTTTACTGAGTGTGGGTTATGGTTAGTACAGTGGTTAGTATTTACTCTGAGTGTGGGTTATGGTTAGTACAGTGGTTAGTATTTACTCTGAGTGTGGGTTATGGTTAGTACAGTGGTTAGTATTTACTCTGAGTGTGGGTTATGGTTAGTACAGTGGTTAGTATATTTACTCTGAGTGTGGGTTATGGTTAGTACAGTGGTTATTGTTTACTCTGAGTGTGGGTTAAGGTTAGTATGGTGGTTAGTATTTACTCTGAGTGTGGGTTATGGTTAGTACGGTGGTTAGTGTTTACTCTGAGTGTGGGTTATGGTTAGTACGGTGGTTAGTGTTTACTCTGAGTGTGGGTTATGGTTAGTACAGTGGTTAGTGTTTACTCTGAGTGTAGGTTATGGTTAGTACAGTGGTTAGTATTTACTCTGAGTGTGGGTTATGGTTAGTACAGTGGTTAGTATTTACTCTTGAGTGTGGGTTATGGTTAGTACAGTGGTTAGTGTTTACTCTGAGTGTGGGTTATGGTTAGTACAGTGGTTAGTGTTTACTCTGAGTGTAGGTTATGGTTAGTACAGTGGTTAGTATTTACTCTGAGTGTGGGTTAT
>CM042247.1:6887842-6892842 GCA_023566225.1 Romanogobio albipinnatus | reverse complement strand
TAGTTCCAGTTTTGGATGTCGGTGTTATTGTTTATGTGTGTTTATCTGATGGCTTCTGTAGGTTGGCGAACAGGCCAAAGCTCAGGACGGACTGAAGAAGCGAATGGATAAGCTCAAGGCCACCCTGGAGAAGACGCATCAGGCGCTGGAGGAGGAGAAGCGGAGGACTGTAGACCTGCTGTACTCCATATTCCCCGGCGATGTGGCTCAGAGACTCTGGCAGGGCCTTCCCGTCCAGGCCAAGAAGTTTGATGATGTCACCATGCTGTTCTCTGACATCGTGGGCTTCACGGCCGTGTGTGCGCAGTGCACGCCCATGCAGGTCATCAGCATGCTCAACGAGCTCTACACGCGCTTCGACTACCAGTGCGGCATACTGGACGTCTACAAGGTCAACACACACACACACACACACACACACACACACTCACAGTACTGCAAATCTAGCCATCCATCTATCTGTCTATCGTTCTATCCATCATCCAACCATTTATCCATCCATCCATCCACCTATCTATCTGTCTATTGTTCTATCCATCCATCTATCCATTTAGCCATCCACCAATCTATCCATATAGCCATCCATCCATCTATCTGTCTGTCTATTGTTCTATCCATCCATCCATTTATCCATCCATCCATCCATCCATCCATCCATTCATCTATCCATATAGCCATCTATCTGTCTATCGTTCTATCCATCATCCAACCATTTATCCATCCATCTAGCCGTCCATTCCATCCATCTATCCATCCATCCATCCATCCATCCATCCACCTATCTATCTGTCTATTGTTTCATCCATCCATCCATCATCAATATAGCCAGCCATCCATCTAGCCATTCATCAATCCATCCATCTAGCCATTCATCAATCCATCCATCTAGCCATCCTTCCATCCATCCATCCACCTATCTATCTGTCTATTGTTCTATCCATCCATCTAGCCATCCTTCCATCTATCTATCTGTCTATTATTTTATCCATCCATCCATCATCAATATAGCCAGCCATCCATCTAGCCATTCATCAATCCATCCATCTAGCCGTCCATCCATCCATCCACCTATCTATCTGTCTATTATTTTATCCATCCATCCATCATCAATATAGCCAGCCATCCATCTAGCCATTCATCAATCCATCCATCTAGCATCCTTCCATCCATCCATCCACCTATCTATCTGTCTATTGTTCTACCCATCCATCTAGCCATCCATCCATCCACATATCTATCTGTCTATCGTTCTATCCATCCATCCATCCATCCATCCACCCATCCACCTATCTATCTGTCTATTGTTTTATCCATCCATCCATCATCAATATAGCCAGCCATCCATCTAGCCATTCATCAATCCATCCATCTATCCATTCATTTATCCATCCATCTAGCCATTCATTTATCCATCCATCTAGCCATTCATCCATCCATCCATCTATTGTTCCATCTAGCCATCCATCTATCTATCTGTCTATTGTTTTATCCATCCATCCATCATCAATATAGCCAGCCATCCATCTAGCCATTCATCAATCCATCCATCTATCCATTCATTTATCCATCCATCTAGCCATTCATTTATCCATCCATCTAGCCATTCATCCATCCATCCATCTATTGTTCCATCTAGCCATCCACCTATCTATCTGTCTATTGTTTTATCCATCCATCCATCATCAATATAGCCAGCCATCCATCTAGCCATTCATCAATCCATCCATCTATCCATTCATCAATCCATCCATCTATCCATTCATTTATCCATCCATCTAGCCATTCATCCATCCATCCATCTATTGTTCCATCTAGCCATCCATCTATCTATCCATCTACCTACCTATATATCTGTCTATTGTTCTATCCATTCATCCATCCATCCTTTCATCTAGCCATCCATCCATCTATTCACCATCCATCCATCCATCTAGCCATTTATTCATCCATCCATCCTTCCTTCCATCCATCCATAGAACAATTCACCATCCATTCATCTAGCCATTTATTCATCCATCCATCCTTCCTTCCATCATCCATAGAACCATTCACCATCCATTCATCTAGCCATTTATTCATCCATCCATTCTTCCTTCCATCCATCCATAGAACCATTCACCATCCATCCATCCATCTAGCCATTTATTAATCCATCCATCCATAGAACCATCCATCCATCACAACCACCCTGAAGCACTTTATCAACCTCCTAACAACGCCCTAGCAACCATCCAGCAGCAACCTATCATAGCAACTAGCAGCCATCCACCCAGGACACCCTAGCAACCACATAGCAAGACATTTTCTAGAAACCACTCTGAACATCCTAGCAACCGCAGAGAAACCACCTAGCAACCCTTTATCATCCATTAATGAACTTTCAAACTTGAACCATTTTAAACTGTCAGGCCATGCTTTACCAAACCAACATCAAAGTTTATCATGAAAACTTTCCACATCGAGATTCATTCGATCATTTTCCATCCTCTCTCTGACCCTTTCAGTTAATTAGACTGACTATTAAACAAGAAACTGTGCTATATGGCATAGTTAATTTAAGGAGAAAGGTTGTTTGAAATGTTTGCATTGTGACATTATTTTAAGTGTTTAATAGTCAGTACCATGACGTGGAAAAATAGTGCTTATGCTGATTTTAAACAGATGTATTGATTTATGGTGTGAAATCTTGACTGGGATGAATGCTCCACTATATGAGTTATGATCTGGGCGGTCAGGATTTAAAAGGTTTAAAAGCTTTTAATTTTACAAGCTGATCTTTAAATGCCGATACATGTTCAATGAAAAGGCACTTAGCAAGAGTATGTCAATAAATTGGCTTAATAAATGACGGCACTCCATTACCGCAAATATAAGAGTGTGTGTGTGTGTGTGAACTGCTGACATCAGCTCTGAACCACACAAACACGCGCAACTGGTCTTTTCTGTAGGCTGTATGCAAATGGCGATTCCTGTGCTGGCATCAGTCCGTCTCGAGAGAGAGAGATTGATATTCATGTGTCCCTCACCTGCTTTGTGTTGAGTGTTATTCATCAGAGAGCGTTTATATCCTGACAGCAGCCGCCTGTGAGCGTCAAGAGGCTGAATCTAAGATTGTGTGTGTGTGTGTGTGTGATAACAGGGTCTGTGCGTGTGTGTGATAATGGTGTGTGTGTGTGTGTTTGTATGTATGTGTGTTTGCATCAGTGGAGGTGTGTTTGTGAATGTGTGTGTGCGTGTGTGTCTGTGTGTGTGTGTGTGTATATAACAGGGTTTGTGTGTGTGTGTGTGTGTGTGTGTGTAACGGCGTGTGTTTAACAGGGTGAGTGTGTGTGTGTGTGTGTGTGTAACAATGTGAGTGTGTTTGTGTAACAGGGTGTGAGTGTGTGTGTAACAGGGTGTGAGTGTGTGTGTGTAACAGGGTGTGAGTGTGTTTGTGTAACAGGGTGTGAGTGTGTGTGTGTGTGTGTGTGTGTGTGTAACAGGGTGTGAGTGTGTGTGTGTAACAGGGTGTGTGTGAGTGAGTGTGTGTGTGTGTAACAGGGTGTGAGTGTGTGTGTAACAGGGTGTGAGTGTGTGTGTAACAGGGTGTGTGTGTGTGTGTGTGTGTGTGTAACAGGGTGTGAGTGTGTTTGTGTAACAGGGTGTGAGTGTGTGTTTGTGTGTGTGTGTGTAACAGGGTGTGAGTGTAACAGGGTGTGAGTGTGTGTGTGTGTGTGTGTGTGTAACGGTGTGTGTGTGTGTGTGTGTGTGTGTGTAACAGGGTGTGAGTGTGTGTGTGTGTGTGTGTAACAGGGTGTGAATGTGTGTGTAACAGGGTGTGAGTGTGTGTGTAACAGGGTGTGAGTGTGTGTGTGTGTGTAACAGGGTGTGAGTGTGTTTGTGTAACAGGCTGTGAGTGTGTGTGTGTGTGTAACGGTGTGTGTGTGTGTGTAACAGGGTGTGAGTGTGTGTGTGTGTGTGTGTGTGTAACAGGGTGTGAATGTGTGTGTAACAGGGTGTGAGTGTGTGTGTAACAGGGTGTGAGTGTGTGTGTGTGTGTGTGTAACAGGGTGTGAGTGTGTGTGTGTAACGGTGTGTGTGTGTGTGTGTGTGTGTGTGTGTGTGTGTGTGTGTGTGTGTGTAACGATGTGAGTGTGTTTGTGTAACAGGGTGTGAGTGTGTGTGTGTGTGTGTGTGTAACAGGGTGAGTGTGTGTGTGTGTGTGTAACAGGGTGTGAGTGTGTGTGTTTGTGTAACAGGGTGTGAATGTGTGTGTTTGTGTAACAGGGTGTGAATGTCTGTGTGTATGTTATAACAGGGTGTGTATATATAACGGGGTGTGTATATATAACAGGGTGTGTGTAACGGTGTGAGTGTGTGTGAGTATGTTAATAAAAGTGTGTGAGTGTCTCTCTCTCTCTCTGTGTGTGTGTGTGTGTGTGTTTGTGTGTGTGTGATAACAGGAAGTGTGTGTGTATGTGTGTAACGTGTGTGTGTGTGTGTGTGTGTGTGTGTGTGTGTGTGTGTGTGTGTGTGTGTGTGTGTGTGTGAGTATGTGTAACAGGGTGTGAGTGTGTGTAACAGGGTGTAAGTGTGCGCGCGTGTGTGTGTGTGTAACAGGGTATGTATGTAGTAGGGTGTTAGTGTCTGTGTGTATGTGATAACAGGGTGTGTGTGTGTAACGGGGTGTGTCTGTGTGTAACGATGTGAGTGTGTGTATGTGTAACAGGGTGTAAGTGTGTGAGTATGCTAATAACATTGTGTGAGTGTCTCTGTTTGTGTGATGACAAGGTGTGTGTGTGTGTGTGTGTGTGTGTGTGTGTGTAAGTGTAAAAGGGTGTGAGTGTGTGTAACCGGGTCTGCGTGTAACGATGTGTGTATGTGTAACAAGGTAAGTGTGTGTGTGACAGGGTGTGAGTGTCTGTGAGTATGTTAATTACTGTGTGTGTGTGTGTGTGTGTGTGTGTGTGTGTGTGTGTGTGTGTGTGTGTGTGTGTGTGTGATAACGGTGTGAGTGTCTG
>CM042247.1:6880342-6882842 GCA_023566225.1 Romanogobio albipinnatus | reverse complement strand
ATCTCTACATAACCTCTCGCTCATGTCTACCTCTCAGATCTTCATCTCTACATAACCTCTCGCTCATGTCTACCTCTCAGATCTTCATATCTACATAACCTCTCGCTCATGTCTACCTCTCAGATCTTCATCTCTACTTAACCTCTCGCTCATGTCTACCTCTCAGATCTTCATCTCTACATAACCTCTCACTCATGTCTACCTCTCAGATCTTCATCTCTACATAACCTCGCTCATGTGTACCCCTCAGATCTTCATCTCTACATAACCTCTCGCTCATGTCCACCTCTCAGATCTTCATCTCTACATAACCTCTCGCTCATGTCTACCTCTCAGATCTTCATCTCTACATAACCTCTCACTCATGTCTACCTCTCAGATCTTCATCTGTACATAACCTCTCGCTCATGTCTACCTCTCAGATCTTCATCTCTACATAACCTCTCGCTCATGTCCACCTCTCAGATCTTCATCTCTACATAACCTCTCGCTCATGTCTACCTCTCAGATCTTCATCTCTACATAACCTCTCACTCATGTCTACCTCTCAGATCTTCATCTCTACATAACCTCTCGCTCATGTCTACCTCTCAGATCTTCATCTCTACATAACCTCTCACTCATGTCTACCTCTCAGATCTTCATCTCTACATAACCTCTCGCTCATGTCTACCTCTCAGATCTTCATCTCTACATAACCTCTTGCTCATGTCTACCTCTCAGATCTTCATCTCTACATAACCTCTCACTCATGTCTACCTCTCAGATCTTCATCTCTACATAACCTCTCGCTCATGTCCACCTCTCAGATCTTCATCTCTACATAACCTCTCACTCATGTCTACCTCTCAGATCTTCATCTCTACATAACTTCTCGCTCATGTCTACCTCTCAGATCTTCATCTCTATATAACCTCTCGCTCATGTCTACCTCTCAGATCTTCATCTCTACATAACCTCTCGCTCATGTCTACCTCTCAGATCTTCATCTCTGCATAACCTCTTGCTCATGTCTACCTCTCAGATCTTCATCTCTACATAACCTCTCGCTCATGTCTACCTCTCAGATCTTCATCTCTACATAACCTCTTGCTCATGTCTACCTCTCAGATCTTCATCTCTACATAACCTCTCGCTCATGTCTACCTCTCAGATCTTCATCTCTACATAACCTCTCGCTCATGTCTACCTCTCAGATCTTCATCTCTACATAACCTCTCACTCATGTCTACCTTTCATCATCTCTACATAACCTCTCGCTCATGTCTACCTCTCAGATCTTCATCTCTACATAACCTCTCACTCATGTCTACCTTTCATCATCTCTACATAACCTCTCACTCATGTCTACCTCTCAGATCTTCATCTCTACATAACCTCTCACTCATGTCTACCTCTCAGATCTTCATCTCTACATAACCTCTCACTCATGTCTACCTCTCAGATCTTCATCTCTACATAACCTCTCACTCATGTCTACCTTTCATCATCTCTACATAACCTCTCGCTCATGTCTACCTCTCAGATCTTCATCTCTACATAACCTCTCACTCATGTCTACCTTTCATCATCTCTACATAACCTCTCACTCATGTCTACCTCTCAGATCTTCATCTCAACATAACCTCTCACTCATGTCTACCTCTCAGATCTTCATCTCTACATAACCTCTCACTCATGTCTACCTTTCATCATCTCTACATAACCTCTCGCTCATGTCTACCTCTCAGATCTTCATCTCTACATAACCTCTCACTCATGTCTACCTTTCATCATCTCTACATAACCTCTCGCTCATGTCTACCTCTCAGATCTTCATCTCTACATAACCTCTCACTCATGTCTACCTTTCATCATCTCTACATAACCTCTCACTCATGTCTACCTCTCAGATCTTCATCTCTACATAACCTCTCGCTCATGTCTACCTCTCAGATCTTCATCTCTACATAACCTCTCACTCATGTCTACATTTCATCATCTCTACATAACCTCTCGCTCATGTCTACCTCTCAGATCTTCATCTCTACATAACCTCTCGCTCATGTCTACCTCTCAGATCTTCATCTCTACATAACCTCTCACTCATGTCTACCTCTCAGATCTTCATCTCTACATAACCTCTCGCTCATGTCTACCTCTCAGATCTTCATATCTACATAACCTCTCGCTCATGTCTACCTCTCAGATCTTCATCTCTACATAACCTCTCGCTCATGTCTACCTCTCAGATCTTCATCTCTACATAACCTCTCGCTCATGTCTACCTTTCATCATCTCTACATAACCTCTCGCTCATGTCTACCTCTCAGATCTTCATCTCTACATAACCTCTCGCTCATGTCCACCTCTCAGATCTTCATCTCTACATAACCTCTCGCTCATGTCTACCTCTCAGATCTTCATCTCTACATAACCTCTCGCTCATGTCCACCTCTCAGATCTTCATCTCTACATAACCTCTCGCTCATGTCTACCTCTCAGATCTTCATCTCTACAT
>CM042247.1:6617842-6875342 GCA_023566225.1 Romanogobio albipinnatus | reverse complement strand
AACAAGATTTTTTTTCCCTGGCTTTATTCAATGTTTAGGTTTCCGTTTGGGAAATGTGTGCCTGTTTAATAGATAATACCTCATTTGCATATTTAAAGATAGCATTTCAGAAAACTTGAAAAGATGAGTTTGTCATATTAACCTCATGTATATTTAATGTCTCTCCATCTGTTTTTCCTCTCGTTCCTCAGACTCCTGCGTGACGACCGCTCGTTCACCTTCACCCCTCGCTCCAGGCAGGAGCTTCCCGACAACTTCCCCAAAGAGATCCCGGGAATCTGCTATTTCCTGGAGGCGGGGAAATGCCAGAGCCACGCCTCTCTCACCATCACTCGCTCCGCCCCCATCCGGAAAGTGTCCTATAACATTGGGACCATGTTTCTACGGGAGACTAGCCTCTAAGACGGCCCCGCCCATTCGCTATGACATCACGTCCTGTAGACTAGTGTTGCCTGTGGCAACTCGTTGCCCTGCCTCTCGACCGGAGTGCCGTCCCCGGAGGCGTGAACTCACACGGAGGGGGGGGAGGCGCGAATGGCCCCGCCCTTTAAAGGAGCCATGGATAATTGTGTTCTAAAAATACAATAAAAACAAATATATATATAGATATATATTTCAAATAAAGCCTTCTGCTCAACGGCATAGCCAAACAAAGACAGACATGGTGTACACATGCAAATACTACAGACAAACTCACACATTTCTTGCAGATTAATAGAATTCACATGGATAACTTGGTGCCTTTACCTCCTAATCACACACACACACACACTCGCGCTCCACAAACACGCATTTAACTCTAGCATTTGACACACGCCGCCATTAACCGCTGTGTGTGTGTGTATCCTCTATTAACCATCGTTAGATCCCTTGTGTTTGTGAGCGTGTCCTACCATTAACTGCTGTTAGATTGTGTGCGTGTGTTTGCCTCCTGTTTGTGTGCATTTTGTATGTGTGTGAATCTGTTTCAGACGTCTCACATCTGCGGCATGCTTTTATTTCAGCTTCCGTAATAACACGTCGCAGTTCTGTGTAGCAGAAACAAATCTGCGTGAATGTGCACTTATTTAATCAAGGCTATCTTTTGCAATATAAGCTTTTTTTAAGCTTCTTTGATGCAGTGAAACGGACACACACAGCCCAGACAGCAACACAGAGTCGGCCCAGATGTGGGCCGGATGTGGACACTATGTTGTTGTCTGGGAATCCGAATGCTGTTCAATAAATTCGGATTGACTCCAGATGATTTAAGCCGTTTATTTGTGTATATTTATTTGTATGTAAATGTGATTGTCAGGCAAATTTTTATGCAAAAGTTTATAATAGCGCTCAATAATCCACTATTTAACAGTTCATGACTGATATTAAATGCAAAAACATAAATCAGGAATCACTGTTATGCGGCAGAAACGCTGAGAGAACTCGCACGCTGCAGATGGCAGATGTGTGAAACAGGTCTAGTGTGTGTGTGTGTGTGTGTGAGAGAGATACAGTTTGAGGTCACAGGAAGGTGGTAATGTCATCATTAATTTCGGTCACATTTGATTTATTCAAGATCACATCCAGACGTGTCAGTCATTTTTATCAGGATGCCAATAAAATCGATTCATTTAAGTTTTATGGTGTCGGACTGCTGTGTTAGTGCTCTCTTTAAATGGCTGGTTTTCTGTTTAAAAAAGACCTGTGTGACTTCTTTATTCAGTTCAACACAAAATAGGATTTTTAAACAATCGGTGGTGCACGCACATGAGATTAGAGACAGTACACCACACGAATTATGACAAAGATATATTGTCCGGTTAAGAGCAGCGGGGCCATTCGGCTAAATATCTCCTTTTGTTTTCCACAGAAGAAGGAAAGTCATACGGGTTTGGCCTGAAATGGGGGTGAGTAAATGAG
Source organism: Romanogobio albipinnatus (assembly GCA_023566225.1). NCBI lineage: Eukaryota > Metazoa > Chordata > Actinopteri > Cypriniformes > Gobionidae > Romanogobio > Romanogobio albipinnatus. The sequence continues at coordinate 6,873,443 of CM042247.1, read as the reverse complement.
GAGAGAATGTTTTGTGGTGAAGAAGCACAAGGTTGTGTGTGATTGTGAGAGATGAAGTGCACATTTCTGCACTTCTTCACAGGAGATCAATCATCATGTGTGGACATTTGGCACAAATACATGCCGTGGAAAGTTGTTCAGTGATTTCTATTTAGCTAAATTCGTCTCAGAGAAGGTTGCGATAAGAGTGTAAAGCATTAGAAGATATGTGACCGTTACAGTGCCATTATGAGTTACATAGATACAGTTATTAAAGAGATAATCATTTACTCGTCCTCAAGACATCCTAGGTGTTTATGACTTTCTTCTTTCAGCTGAACACAATCAGAGTTTTATTAGAAATGTCCTGGCTCTTCCAAGCTTTATAATGGGAGTGAACGGGGACGAGATTTTCATAAAAGTGCTCCAGGGGTTAATAAAGGCCTTCTATTTATATCCATATTTATAACTTTATAAACTATAATCACTGGCTTCCGGTAACGGCGTGCGCGAGTCTATAGTTCCTACGGAAGAGTGACCTCTGACCCGACGCGTGACATATCGACAAACGTGGACGCGCAGAGGATCGAGCCAAACCAAACACTGGTCTCGATTTAGAGTCTAAAACGAGAGGCTTTTAAAGAGAAATGAGTCTACTTGAGTCTACTCTCCTTACAAGTTACTCGTACATCCTACGTCATGCATCTTCGCCGGAACTAGACTTGTGTACGGTCGTTACCGGAAGCTATAGGGGTTATAGTTTATAAAGTTATAAATATTGCCTTTATTAACCCTCAGAGCCGTATCGATGACTTTTATGATGGATAGTCTGAAATCCCAGCACATAGAGACTCTTTCACCTAGATATTATCATATAGAGACTGTGTCTGTTCCCCGAATTAGTAAATACAAAAAAACATCAAAACCATTCAACAGTAAAAATTTAATTGATGTCCAACAAATAAACAAAAGATATAATACAGATGAACAATTGATAAAGCTTGGGTTGCTGAATATTAGATCCCTTTCCCCAAAAGCACTTATTGTTAATGATATTATTACAGATAATAATCTAGATGTGCTCTGTTTGACAGAAACCTGGCTAAAACCTGACGCCTACATTACTTTAAATGAGTCCACCCCCCAAGATTATTGTTATAAACATGAGTCTGAAAGGTAAAGGGGGAGGGGTTGCTGTAATTTATAATAATATCTTCAGTATTACTCAGAAGTCTAGTTTCAAATATAATTCCTTCGAAGTTTTGGTGCTTTATGTAACGTTATGTAGTGTACATGACAAAACCCGTTTAACATTTGTGTTAGCTACTGTATACAGGCCACCAGGGCATAATACAGACTTTATCAAAGAATTTGCTTACTTTCTATCAGAATTAGTACTGGCCGTAGATAAAGTACTAATTGTTGGTGATTTTAATATCCATGTAGACAACGAAAAAGACGCATTGGGATTAGCATTTAAAGATACACTAAACTCTATTGGAGTTAGGCAACACGTGTCAGGACCCACTCATCGCCATAATCATACTTTAGACCTAATATTGTCACATGGAATAAATGTTGATACCGTTGAAATTCTGCAGCAGAGCGATGACATCTCAGATCATTACCTAGTATCTTGTATACTTAATTTAGCTAAGGCTGCAAAGCCGCCCCCTCGCTTCAAAAATGGCAGGACAATCACTGCCACTACTAAAGATTGCTTTTTAAATAATCTTCCTCATTATAATTGACTGATCTAATTATTGATCTAAAGCCCACACTGTCACCGTATGGAAATTGAAATGAACTAATGATATCAAATGGCTATACAGCTTAATAAAATTATGCTGCATTATTTTCCTGTTTAACACTGTAAAGCTGGTTTGAAACAATCTACATTGTTAAAAGCGCTATATAAATAAAGTTGACTTGACTTGGATGGATGTGCTGTTTTAGGCTTTAAAATATGGCCCCCCCACCCCCCATTCACTTCCATTATAAAGCTTGGAAGAGCAAGGACATTTTTTAATATAAATTTGATTGTATTCATTTGAAAGAAGGAGCTCATATACACCTAGGATGACTTGAGGATGAGTAAATTATAGGCGAACTATTCCTTTAACCCTGGGGTCGCCAACTAGTAGCCTGACGTCGTCATACTCAATTCTAGTCAGAATATGAGTCTGATCTGCTTCGTTGGGCTGTGATTATGGGGCGTGTTTCAACCGAACCAGGAAAGACCTCAATTGGATAGACCTACAACCAATCAGAGCAACTGAGCGACGCATAACGTTAGTTGTCAAATGTCAACAGAACTCAACTGCACTGTGTTGCCAAGTCCGCGGGTTGAAGCGACCCCAATTATGTGATATACAGACCCAGGAATGCGAAATTTAGCAGCCGTGCCAAAATAACACATATTTTACCCCCCAAATGCCTTTTTCCTGGAGAACCCCCCCCCCCCCCCCCCGGAAAGCTATTGGGCTTGTTTTTGGATAGTTTTGAGTAGCAATCAGGATTGGGCGAGTTTTGCTGTAAAAACTTGGCAACCCTGTCCGCACGCACGCTGGAATAAGTCACGTTAGAAGAAGAAGATGAGTGTAAACGATCTTTGCCGGTGTTGTAAAAAAAGAATTTAAGGATACACAGAGTACTTACCAACACCATCATCATTTCTGAGAAAAATAGTGAAGGTGAACGCATATACGAACAAGTTCTCCGTTTAGGATTAGAACAAATTTAACCCAAGCTCCTTTGATGACGTGGATGATTACGTTACTGTTGATCATCTGTCCATCATCGTCTAAAGCCCGCCCTGACAATTTCATTGGTCCGAACAGTTTCTTTTCGGGCATAATTACTTCTCTATGGATCAAGTCCAGACCGAACTGCCCGTGCAAATTTTTTTGTGGGCGGGGCTATGTTCGTCTGGCAGCCAGGCTAGCCAACTAGCGGACTCCAGTCCGAATCCGGACCGCGAAGCCTTTTGATGTAATGAAATAAATAAATGCCAAATGCCTTTTTTTTTTTTAAATCACATTTATATATGACACTAATGTTACTATGCACACTGTTGCTACGTTTAGACACGCGGTCAAACATGCAGTGAAGAAGAGACTGAAAAACAATGGCATTTTCAAAAATAAGGAAAGTTTTCCGTGATGAATGGGTGAAAAAAAAAATCGCATTTATTCTTCTTGCATCCTGAACGACGCTCTTGTGTCTCATTTGCTCTGATTCTTTTGCGGTTGTCAAAAGTGGAAACATTAAATTAAATGTTTCTTGCACTGTTTAATTTTTCCAACACTGCTGGCACTTTATTTTTGCCTGTTTGTGTTTCTGAATGATATTGCTAATGATATTTTACCAATGCAATTTGAAGCACAGAAGAGAGCAGTGTTCAATATTAGATACATTTAGTTGTTTCGTTTTTTTTAACCCGGGGGATTTGCGTTCATTGACTGTTATTATTTATCTCAGTTCAGCAGGAAAAAGCACTTTAGTTGCTAGTAATGTTGAAATGAAGTGCAGATTTAGAGATGAAGGCATTTTTAGTTCATCATATTTTTGTCAGATATGGTTACTGGTTGAATTTAGATATTTTGTACCAAAGCAACTTAAAGGACATAACAGAACAACAACAAAATGAGATCAGTTTTGTGAAGGATTACCTATGTTTGCTTTAACAATATGAACAGACATGTTTTGTCCATATGAGAACATTATATTTTGTTCAATAAAGAACAAATGTTATCTACACTAATTTCATTAGTCTGGCAATAAACATAAATTATTGTTTTTAGGTATATAATTGCCCAGACCTCGGCCGGTGAGGAGGGTTCATTTACTGGACCTCAAGCAATTTTAGTTGAAGACCCCTGCTTTAACCGCTGATAGGCCAACAGTTAAGACACAAGCCAAATCAACAATGATATGGCGGATATGTCCTTTACATGCAATCTGCAAGCAATCACACCATCACCGTATGGCACAAGCTGATTGGCCTCTGCTGATCCTGAAGCCAATAACATTTCTTGCTTAACATTTAAAGGTGCTGTATGTAAGTTTTTGACTGTACTTAAGCATTAAAATACCATATGTTTGCAGATATTTGCGAATTCACATGTTTTTCTTAAAAACAGTTCTACTGTCAGTTATTCTGCTTTGAAATGTGCGTTTCGTGCCGTAATGTCTGTTTTTATTTTGGTCTGTGCGATACCGCACGCCGCCGGTTTACCCAATAGTATTTCGACCTCACGAGTTGCCAGTTGGTGGAAAACACAGCGTATTACAGCGAAACTGGGTCAGAGATCGCAGATTCTACCCGACCTAAAGCCTCGTCATCAATCTAACAATCTCTATGAACGAGAGCATATTAAAACGCGGAGCATACTTACACGCAGAGTGTAAGTCTCCTCGCCTTCCATTGTCAGTTGCGCTCGTTCCTGTTGCGTGTCTTCAAACTAGCAACCCGGGTGAGCGTCAAGTCTGAGGAGGAGTCAGTGTTTGCTGTAAGCTGGTCCTGTAGTGCTGTTAGAGCTCCTCCGAACCCCTCCACCTCCCCAGCTCCACCTGCCTAGATCTGCTACGGGATTCATGCATGTCTATTTTTTCAGCAGATCTTACACGCTGACTCGCAGGGTGTCTGTTAGCAGTAGCAAGTCCATATTCTCTAACAGATATAATCTGCCAAGACCAAATACATTAACATTGCCATACTCAATAACATGCAGGTTGCCATGATTGAAATACAGTCTTTTTTTAATTTATTTACACTAGCACAGATTAATTGTGAATTGGAACTCAACTTTAAAGTTAAATACAATTATACAAATATGTGATTTAGCATTAGCATGAAAATATGGACGCTTGAAACCATATGAAAACAAACCTAGATATCAGGGAGTGAACTTATTTGACCATTTCCGTTTGCATCCAGTGATCTACAAATGCCTCTCGATGGTGTTGATTAGTGGCTTCATCTGCATGCAGCCGGTTTTGGATGGTCACATTAGCCAGATGAGCTGGGTGTGAGTTATAGATGCACAGAGATTTATGTTTGCATATGCAAAATCTTAATGAATAAGACAGTGATGATCTGAATTGTCTTGCGAATGCCAGCGAGTGACTGACTGAGATCGTGTTGACTAGAGGACAAGAGGTGAGAAGTGGGCGTGTCCTGTAACAATAAAATACAGCTCGATGTGCACCCAAGGAACGCCCAATCATGGTAAAGATTGAGTGGCCACGCCCATTTTGACAGTTAACACTGATTGAAATTGAACAGTGGATAGAAAGCATGTATGTGTGCAGTTTACATTAGATGACCGCATGATGAAGTTGGATATTCAATTATAAAAATGTAGCTTTTTTTTTTTGTAGCAATTTTATAATAATGTTCTTTTCGTGTGGACAGGGCCTTAATCATTAATGAATTATACAGTTAACATGACAAGCCCACCTTTGCTGAATGTAAATAAATCCTGTACCCAGCCATCGTTGTATCGTTTTTCAATTGTTCACTACAATGTCGAGGTATGAGGATGGAGGTAGCAATGCGGCGTCAGCGGTCCAACTTCAGTCAGCTCATATGGATCTATGTTCTGAAAGGATGACAATTTTTCCAAATAACGGTCCCTAGCATCTTTATCGAGTTAATCACGGTATGGCTTTTTCTAATTCTTCTTTTGCTTCTCCAGTTTTGCGAGTTATTTATTTGTTATCTCTACACTTATAATATCTTCAATACGCGTCAGTCAGTTAGGGCTGCCACTAACGACTATTTTTATATCGATTAATCTATCGACTAATTAATCGACTAATTTATCACAATAATTTTCAACAATTTTACTTAAAAACATTTAATTTAACTTGCAACGTTGGCATTCAGTATAGTGTACTATACAAAAGTATACATGTAAACAAGCCCTTGACAAAATATAAAACTAAAAGAGTAAAAATGTAAAAAGGTACAAATTTGTAAACCAACATAACAAAAAAAGAGAATATCAGCAAATACTTTTTATATAGAATAGTGTTGTCACGATACCAAAATTATGACTTTGATACGATACCAGACTAAAATACCTCAATACCGATACTGAATCCATACCATGGCAAACAACTGTAAAAGTAATTGAATAATATGACAGAACTTACTATTCATTGTTTTATCATTGTTTCAGGGTTAAAAAACCCTATAAACTCACTTGGCCGGCATGCTCCTGCCCTTCCCTGTTTCACACAGAATATGAGGTCCGCCCTTTAAGAGCTGCACGGACCAAATTCATAGTAACACCCGGTTTCTCATTCAACTCTGTATACGTTCACTAAAGACATATCCGACTGCGTTTACTTGAATACTCGCCAGGACGTGCATTTTTACATATTTTTTACCATTCAAACCCAATAATCCGCGAAACTGGCATCGCAATCTGTCTTGAGTGAAAGGCGTGTGCTTCAGGTCAGAGTCCGGCAGCGCCGCACTTTTCTGTTGCTTTCTTTTTCCTGAGCTGTGCGTATACACTCACCTAAAGGATTATTAGGAACACCTGTTCAATTTCTCATTAATGCAATTATCTAATCAACCAATCACATGGCAGTTGCTTCAATGCATTTAGGGGTGTGGTCCTGGTCAAGACAATCTCCTGAACTCCAAACTGAATGTCAGAATGGGAAAGAAAGGTGATTTAAGCAATTTTGAGCGTGGCATGGTTGTTGGTGTCAGACGGGCCGGTCTGAGTATTTCACAATCTGCTCAGTTACTGGGATTTTCACGCACAACCATTTCTAGGGTTTACAAAGAATGGTGTGAAAAGGGAAAAACCGAAAATGCCTTGTTGATGCTAGAGGTCAGAGGAGAATGGGCCGACTGATTCAAGCTGATAGAAGAGCAACTTTGACTGAAATAACCACTCGTTACAACCGAGGTATGCAGCAAAGCATTTGTGAAGCCACAACACGCACAACCTTGAGGCGGATGGGCTACAACAGCAGAAGACCCCACCGGGTACCACTCATCTCCACTACAAATAGGAAAAAGAGGCTACAATTTGCACAAGCTCACCAAAATTGGACAGTTGAAGACTGGAAAAATGTTGCCTGGTCTGATGAGTCTCGATTTCTGTTGAGACATTCAGATGGTAGAGTCAGAATTTGGCGTAAATAGAATGAGAACATGGATCCATCATGCCTTGTTACCACTGTGCAGGCTGGTGGTGGTGGTGGTGTAATGGTGTGGGGGATGTTTTCTTGGCACACTTTAGGCCCCTTAGTGCCAATTGGGCATCATATAAATGCCACGGCTTACCTGAGCATTGTTTCTGACCATGTCCATCCCTTTATGACCACCATGTGCCCATCCTCGGATGGCTACTTCCAGCAGGATAATGCCCCATGTCACAAAGCTCGAATCATTTCAAATTGGTTTCTTGAACATGACAATGAGTTCTCTGTACTAAAATGGCCCCCACAGTCACCAGATCTCAACCCAATAGAGCATCTTTGGGATGTGGTGGAACGGGAGCTTCGTGCCCTGGATGTGCATCCCACAAATCTCCATCAACTGCAAGATGCTATCCTATCAATATGGGCCAACATTTCTAAAGAATGCTTTCAGCACCTTGTTGAATCAATGCCACATAGAATTAAGGCAGTTCTGAAGGCGAAAGGGGGTCAAACACAGTATTAGTATGGTGTTCCTAATAATCCTTTAGGTGAGTGTACATCCAACATTAAGTATAGCCAATTTAAGTTGGGAAACAATGTTGTATTTATAATGTCACACTTACTATTTATCTAACAATTTAAATGTTTTTTCCATACATAAATATATATAGATGGATTTTAGGAAGGGGGTCCCTCATAAAATGTTCATCATATTTGGGGGTCCTTGGCATCAGAAAGTTTGAAAAACCCTGATTTAGTGAACGGTGGAAGCAGAGCTCACACACACGTCCTCACTCCTGCTGTCACACATCTACGCAAATTAAGAAATGCTCTTATTAGAGTGCTGTCATTTTTAAAGAACCGGTACTAATACAATTTCATATCATACCAAACTTACCCAGTCGACTAAAGATTTTGACGTCGACTAATTAACAGCGTCGACGCAGTCGATTGTATCGACCAATCGCGACAGGCCTACAGTCAGTAGCGATACCTCAAAGATGGCGCCGCGGTGACGTCACACACAACAAACCCAATGACAAAGACCGATAGTCTTTGCTATGACTCAACAACAAATGCTAGACTAAGACACTCTTCTCCGTTCCTCAAATACACAGTCTTTATATAGTGTTTCTTGAGTAAAGAAAAAGCGGTACTTTTTCAAACGAAATTCTTTATTTACCTTTGCATTGCAAACAAGCAGAGACGCTCCAAAATTGTGTGCAGCACTTCCTTCACGATAGAGGAGGGGCGGAGTTATGAGGTTTGACTGACAGGTTGAAGAGCCAAGGGAGTTGGTCACATGAATACATTTCTTTTTTTTTTTTAACTGTGTTTTTATTTAACTTTTCTTATAAACAGAATACTTACATTACATATACATAGAATATTAATCATTACAAGTAAAAAAACATAAAAAAACATACAAAGACACCCAAAGTTAAAGAAAATAGCCGTGACAGTACTTCAGAGAATATATCATATACCAGTACATTATCTGCATTGTTCAAATATTAACCTATATTAACTATATTTCCTTCAAGCAAATATGTTTCAATTAGTGCCCACTTCTGTCGAAAAATGTCCGATTTCATTTTCTCAAATATATACTGTATATCTGTTTCAGTCTATGTGTCCATTCTGTCACAGTGTGTTCGTGCACCTTCATCCGGTTCACAGTGATTATCTTCCTAGCTGCCATTAACAATATATGCAATACAAATAAGTGGGATTTACTGAACAGATCTGAGGGGAAACCCTCAAGTAGAAAAAATTCTGGGTGCATTGGAATATCTCTTTCTAAAACTTTATTAATTTCCCTTTGAACCCCCTGCCAATACATTTGTATTTTGGGGCATTCCCAGATTATATGCACATAGTCCCCCACCATCCTAGCCTGACGTCGTCATACTCAATTCTAGTCAGAATTTGAGTCTGATACTGCTCGGTTGGGCTGTGATTATGGGGCGTGTTTCAACCAAACCAGGAAAGACCTCAATTGGATAGACCTACAACCAATCAGAGCAACGGAGCGATGCATAACGTTAGTTGTCAAATGTCAACAGAACTCAACTGCACTGTGTTGCCAAGTCCGCGGGTTGAAGCGACCCCAATTATGTGATATACAGACCCAGGAATGCAAAATTTAGCAGGCAGTCCAGCCAAAATAACACATATTTTACCCCCCAAATGCCATTTTTCCCGGAGAACCCCCCCACCCGGAAAGCTATTGGGTTTGTTTTAGCTAGTTTTGAGTGGCAATTGGGCGAGTTTTGCTGTAAAAACTTGGCAACCCTGTCTGCACGCACGCTGGAATAAGTCACGTTAGAAGAAGAAGATGAGTGTAAACGATCTTTGCCAGTGTTGTAAAAAGGAATTTAAGGATACACAGAGTACTTACCAACACCATCATCATCTCTGAGAGAAATAGTGAAGGTGAACGCATATACGAACAAGTTCTCCGTTTAGGATTAGAACAAATTCAACACAAGCGCCTTTGATGACGTGGATGATTACGTTACTGTTGATCATCTGTCCATCATCGTCTAAAGCCCGCCCTGACAATTTCATTGGTCCGAACAGTTTCTGTTCGGGCATAATTACTCCTCCACGGATCAAGTCCAGACCGAACTGCCCGAGTTAAAATGTTGTGGGTGGGGCTAAGTTCGGCTGGCATCCAGGCTACCACCATCCCACAATCTCTCCAGCATTGTGATAATGGCGAAGTACTGTCAAATTTGGCATCCACCAGTGGGACCCTGAAGAATCTCATTTTCATTTTCCAATCAAATTCCTTCCACATTTGCCTGTTGATGCCCTTATGACAGCCAGCACATATATTTATCCACATCTCATCTTCTATTGCAGTATTTACCTCTAGTTCCCAGTTTCTTTTGATATGAAACATGTCATCAGATTGATCCTGCATTAACTTTCCATAAATATGTGCTATATGATTTTTAGTAGGTAGATCATGTTCAATAAAATTTGTTGTAGATCTTTTAATAATGTCCCAATGTTTATGAATTGTGATATAATGTCGTAATTGTAAATATCTTAAGAAATCATTAGATGTCAGTGTAATTGAGAAAAGATCTTATGGTTTCTCCATCAAAAATTTGATTAATTATCTTTAAACCATTCTCTTCCCATCTACTGAAGGCACTATCCCATTTAGAAGGGAGACAATCTGGGATACCATTAATAGGTATTGCACGTGATAAGGTTATTACTCCTCTAAACTTTTTTTGTATTGTGGACCAACATGAATACTTTTCATTGGTTAATACTTGCAAAACTCATAGACGTAATGGGTGACTAGTAGCTTAAGTAGTTTATGAGGAAAAAGAAATATGGACATATGGACAAGACAAATTGTCTAACAGAGTTTTAGCATTAGAGTGAAATATTAATAATTGACTGTCTAATCAGAAAGCCAGTGAGAGGAAGGCTGTGGTGTTGATCGATGCATGTGGAGACTTGCCTTTCTAGCAGCTCCTGAAACACATATCATACTTCCACAACAAACAATAATTATAATTTCGATGTTTTGATTATAATTAAATAAATCATTATACTTATTGACTTTTGGATGACTTTTCCCCTAATTGTATAGTGTTGAAATATTACATATGCCAGTATTCTTATCATTCAAAAAGATGTATTTTAGGTGTAAAGCGGTACTTTAACTTTATTGGGAAACAATATAAGTAAATGCGTGTGTGATGTATATGTATATGTGCATGTTCTGCGATAGAATAAAGTAATTACGCCGTATTCCTCTTCCTGAAACATCCCATAATAACATTACTACAGTAATCAGCTCATTACTCTTTCATTCTGACATCATCACATTCAGCCAATCGAATTAAGACGCATAATTAGACATGGCAGATGAAGCGTTGTGTTGTTTGCGTAATACTGAAATTTATATTTATGAGAAACTACACCAAGTTACTGCTTCTGTCAGCGGTCACGCAAAACTTTTATTAACCGCTGATAGTTTTAAAGGTTCTGAAGAGATTGCGAGTGGTGTGTGTCAGCGTAAAAAGTGCACAATGTTGTGTTTTTAGCACATTACTATGCGGTTGCTAGGGTGTTTTAGTTCACCAAAGTTTTATGCACCAAAGTTTTTTACTAACCACTAAGCCTCAGGTTGAGCATGAGTGTAAAAAAGATTGTTTAATGATAAGTACCAACATTACACTGCATTCACTGCGTCTAAAGCTTGGTGCTGACATGACCATCATACAGCTAATCACTTTTCTGGTGTTGCATGAACGCAATTGGCTAGGGCTCTGCGCTAGGGTAATCTGATTGGCTGACGCCCCATTGCTCTATATGGTGAAAACTGTAATAGATCTTCTGGGACATTTCATGTAATTTTACAGTACAATAGGGCCTACTGTTAAAGGTACAGTTTTTGGAAGTAAATAATTAACCCGTGACATTCCCAGATTTCTCTGCGTGAGCTCATATTTTCTTTGCAATAACCCTTACTTAGTCTTTTTTTTTTTCGGATCAGTTAGGTACATTATGGTTTTATAGGAAAGTTTTATATTACCACACAAAAACTAGGACATGAAAGTAAGGGATTTTTTCATATGACATTTCCTTTACTTGTCTACTAGAATATTAATAATTATTAAAGGATAAGTTCACCTCAAAATCAAAACCCCACCCCCATAATATATATATATTATTGTTAATAATATATATAATATATTATTAACAATGTAAACAAAACAAAAAACAGTCACAAATTGATAAACATTAACATTATGATCGGATTCCAATAAAGAAACGAAAAGAACGAAAATAATCTGAATTTTTATAACGATTCCAAGTATACCCTGTTCTCGATGTCCAATACTAGTAACAATGTTGCTACCAAACATTCTAGAGCGCTCTTTAGTTCCTACTAAATTGTAACATGGCGTGCCTTTTCACTTGCCCATTTATCTAGTATTGACTAGTATTTCAATTGACCATTTACCTAACCCTAACCCTAACCCATTGCAAAAACTGTCATGCAGATGGGCTGAGGATGGGAACCGATGATGGTGAATTAAAATTTTACTGTAACTGTAATCATAGCCGTGAGCGAGATGATTGACAGGACGATAGCGGAGGCACAAGCGCAAGATCACTTTTGTTAATAAAAAAAAAAAACCCCACAAACTGAGGGTTCCCCGTTTTAAAGGGGGATTTCCAAATATATTTTATTTATTTGTTATAATGTGGGTATAGCTATTTTATGTAATACGTCTTATGCAGGTTTTTTTTAACAAAGTTTTTTTATTTTACTATTTTATTGTATGTATTTTCATTAAAAATCGGCTAATAACGAAAAAAAAAAAAACATTCGTTTGAAAGTGTGGTGTATTTGGGATAATGGGTATATATGTATGATGTGCAGTCATTGGTTCCGATGCCTGGGAAGAGGGTATTTAAGTCACGTGATGTGATTTGCACGTGTGGAAATGTGATGTAATCAATAGGTGATCTGAACACCAGTAAAGTATGTTTGACAGCATTTGGTGGCTAGCCTCGTGAATATATAACATAAATTGGCGACGAGGATAAAGTATGAGAAGACATGGCGCAAATCGGAAGATTGGATGAGTATAAACCGGAAAATGAGTCCTGGTCTGCATATATTGAACGAGCGGAATTGTTCATGATTGCAAATGATGTGGATGATACGAAGCAAGTAGCGACTTTGCTTAGTGCTGTGGGAGCGTCCACTTATGGATTACTACGGAATCTGGTTCAACCTGCGAAGCCAAAGGATAAAACGTTTGAAGAAATTGTGAATATTCTGAAGGCACATTTTGAACCAAAGCCGTTAATAATAGCTGAGCGGTTCCGATTTCAACGCTGTGTGCAAAAGCCCCATGAAACTGTGTCCCAGTATGTTGCTGAACTGAAACAATGTGCATCTAAATGTGACTTTGGTGCAAGTTTGGATGAGTCTCTACGGGATCGTTTTGTTAGCGGAATCCGAAGTGAAGCATGTCAACGAAGATTGCTTTCGGAAGACACACTCACTTTTGCACGGGCACTTGAAGTTGCTCACAGTATGGAAACCGCAGATCGAGATACGCAGCAACTGAGGAAAACAGAGGATTCAGCGACAACAGTGCATAAGGTAAATGCAAAGACTGTTGATAACCAGAGACAATGCTATCGTTGTAAAGGAAAAAACCATAATGCACAGGAGTGTTATTTTAAAAACTCTAAATGTCACAATTGTGGAGTGATTGGGCATATAAAGAGAGCTTGCAAAGTTAAAATGAAGTCACATCTCAACAGATATGCTGAACAACAGAACAAGCACAAAGTGACAGCTTATATGGATGCTGAAGAGCCGGAGCTGGAAATGTTTTCCATGTTAAGTGATACTGAGAAACAGCCTTTCCGGGTAAATTTTACTGTGAATCAGCAGGATTTATTGATGGAAATTGATACAGGAGCGGCTGTAAGCATCATTTCACAACAAGAGTATAGACGATCGTTTGGCTATTTGCCACTGGAGGGAGCTAGGGTCAAGTTAAAGACCTACACCGGTGAATGCATTCCAGTATTGGGTCAATTCACAGCTACTGTACAATATGAGGATCAAGTGAATGAGTTACCATTGATTGTAGTAAAAGGGAATGGTCCAAACCTGTGTGGGAGGAACTGGCTTCAGAAAGTAAAACTGAATTGGAAGATAATTCGATATGTGAGTAAGCAGCCTGGGTCTATCCAAGAAGTGCTGGACAAATATAGTGAAGTCTTTAAGGATGAGCTGGGCACGCTAAAGGACATTAAAGCCACTATTTCAGTGAAACCAGATGTGCCACCCAAGTTTTTTAAAAGTCGTCCTCTTCCATTTGCTATGAAAGAACGTGTGGAGAAGGAAATTGATAGACTGGAAAAAGCTAATGTTATATCCCCAGTAAAATACAGTGAGTGGGCTGCTCCAGTGGTTCCTGTTATAAAAAAAGATTCCACAATTCGCTTATGCGGAGACTATAAAGTCACTGTTAATCAAGCTGCCAATACTGAAGTGTATCCCTTGCCACGGATCGAGGAAGTGTTAGCCACCTTGAGTGGAGGGAAGTTGTTTTCCAAGATTGACTTGGCGCAGGCATATCAACAAGTCGTACTGGATAATGATTCTAAGAAGTATACGACAATCAACACTCACAAGGGATTATATGTGTATAATCGTCTTGCTTTTGGCATCAGTTCAGCCCCTTCCATTTTTCAACGAATAATGGAAAATTTGATGAAAGATCTGAAAGTGATTGTGTATTTGGACGATTTGTTGATCACAGGTAAAGATGAGCAAGAACATCTAACAAACATTTGCAAAGTCTTACAGCGTCTTCAAGAATCAGGCTTAAGAGTAAAGGAATGTAAATGTGAGTGGGGACAAACACGAATTGAGTACCTGGGCCATGTGATCGATGAAAAAGGGGTGTATCCAACAGAAGACAAAGTAAAAGCTATTCAAGATGCGCCAGCACCATCAAATGTGAAGGAACTACGAGCTTTTTTAGGTTTGGTAAATTATTATGGACGCTTTGTACCACAGCAGAGCACAGTGTTGGCACCACTGTATAGACTGTTGAAAGAACAAACTGCTTGGTGCTGGGGGAAAATGGAACAAGGTGCTTTCAGTAGGTGTAAAGAATTGCTCACCAGTGACAAAGTGTTAGTATATTATGATCCACAACTGCCTTTGACTTTAGCATGTGATGCTTCCGCTTATGGAATTGGTGCGGTGCTTCAGCACATCATGCCAAATGGTGACGAACATCCCATTGCATATGCTTCACGTACGTTGTCCCCTGCTGAAAAGAAATATTCACAGATTGAGAAGGAAGCGTTGAGTGTGATCTATGGAGTTAAAAAATTCCATCAGTATCTTTGGGGAAGATCCTTTAATTTGATAACGGATCATAGACCATTAGTGACTCTGTTTGGTGAACATAAGCATTTCCCAATGATGGCTGCCGCTCGCATTCAGCGGTGGGCGATAATTTTGTCTGCATATGATTATCATATCATGTATCGCAAGGCAGAAGATCATGGAAATGCAGATGGCTTGTCACGAATTCCATTACCTGAAATTACAGATGTAGGAACAGAAGCCATTTCAGCAAATATCAACACACTTTTGACAAACCATCTTCAAGAAGCTCCTCTAAATGCAGTACAGATTGCCAGAATGACAAGAACAGATCAAGAACTTTCTAAAGTTTTTCGTTATGTCATGGAAGGTTGGCCAATTGAAGTGTCAGATGATTTGAAAGTATTCTATGCGAAAAGAGATGAACTGTCAGTAGAGCAGGGATGTCTGCTATGGGGCACACGAGTGATTGTACCATTCAAATTTCGAAAATCAGTGCTACAGGAAATTCACTCAGGACACCCTGGCATTGTTAAAATGAAAGCTCTGACTCGTAAATATGTGTGGTGGCCTAAAATTGATACGGATATAGAAAGAGTTTGCAAGGAGTGTCAAATCTGTCAGCAAGAGCAAAGAATGCCAAGTCACGTTCCTCTTCATCCTTGGGAATTCCCGGGAGAGTGTTGGAAAAGGTTGCATGTGGATTTTGCTGGGCCGTTCTTGAACAACATGTTTATGATCATTGTTGATGCTCATTCTAAGTGGTTGGAAGTTTTTCGTATGCCACAGATTACTTCTCAAGCTACTATTACCAGATTGAAAAGATTGTTTTCTGCATATGGATTACCTGAGCAAATCGTGACTGATAATGCAACTACTTTTACTTCTGATGAATTCCAAAGATTTGTGAAGCAGAATGGTATTATGCATACCAGAAGTGCACCAAAACACCCAGCAACAAATGGATTGGCAGAAAGATATGTCCAGACATTCAAGAGGGGTATGAAGAAATTGACTAATGAGCAAATGTGCATTGATGATAGACTATCTTTATTTTTATTGCGCTATCGCACAACTCCTAATTGTACCACAGGTCAGTCACCATCTGATTTATTTTTGAAGAGACACATCCGCACCAGGCTGGACTTCCTGAAACCAAACATTCATGAGACGGTTCGCAGAAAACAGTATTTGCAGAAAAATCAACATGACTATCGGGCTAGAGAGAGATCCTTTGCTGTGGATGATTCTGTGTTCCTGCGAAGTACAGTGGGAGGAGATCCGAAGTGGTTATCTGGAGTGATTACACAACAGACAGGACCTGTTTCGTACAAGGTACGTGATCCAGCATCGGATACTGTGTATAGACGGCATGGTGATCAATTGAGACCACGCACTTCGTCCTCAGAGATTCCAATGCCACCGAATGAAAAGAAGACTGCTCAAGCTGCTGAATCTAAGGATCAAGCTCAAAATGCTGAACTCAACGATCAAGATTCTGGATTTGCTGGAATTCCAGGTACATTTGACTCTGAGGTGCCTTTTGAACCAACGGAACCTCTGATTCCAAGTCCAGGGGGTCTACGTCGCTCTAAACGGACTATTAAATTACCACAGCGTTTTAGGAATTGAGACTTTGATCAAATGTGGTGCTTTTGAATTGATAATGTGGGGTATGATTTTTGATGGGGGAAGAAATGTGGTGTATTTGGGATAATGGGTATATATGTATGATGTGCAGTCATTGGTTCCGATGCCTGGGAAGAGGGTATTTAAGTCACGTGATGTGATTTGCACGTGTGGAAATGTGATGTAATCAATAGGTGATCTGAACACCAGTAAAGTATGTTTGACAGCATTTGGTGGCTAGCCTCGTGAATATATAACAGAAAGTAATTAAAGAGGACATTTTGAGTTAAGCAATATCATACGAGCACGAGTGCTATTTTCCAGAGTAGCCTATATCAGCACGATTGCAAAATGCGATATTCATTTTATACAACAGTTCAACAAACAACTTGACATTTTTTACAGTTTTGCTCTATTTTTCCAACAAAAATAGATTCAAACAAAGTATAGGTTATGTTATCGAATAATTCAACGTTTTTGAACAATCGGTTAGAACTAATCAGTTGAATGATTCTAGAATCCATGCCAACTATGCTGGCAGTTTTATAGTTTCATATGCCTGGAATAATTAAAATTTGCCTAACATTTCATATTTCTATAATTAAAATATTATATTTAGAACATAAATCTAAAAATCTCATGACATTATTTAGGCAATTGTAATTACAGTGTAAGTGGATTTTGATAAATGGTAAGATGGATTTTGTTGATACTGATTTCATTTCATTCTTATAACAGCCATAGTGGATCGTGGTATATAGTGTAATTACTTAAAAAGATGGTCAACAATATGTAACTTTACTTTATAAGAAAATGTGTCTATGTGCCCTAAAAAGTGAGCATGCAATTTTGAGAACACCAAAGATATATACTTCAAACACAAGTTTGCACTGCCTGTTTGGTTTACCTGTTTAGCTTACTCGTTAATAACGTGCGTTTTGTCCGACTCATAGCGCGCGTCCTCGACTTTACCATAAAAGTGCGCATTCTTTACGTGATTTACCATAAAAGTGTGCGTTCTTAACTGGGGTCACGGAAAACGTGTGTTTTTTAAATAGCAAATCACGCGTTGAGGATGTGCGCTTTGATATAAAAAACATGCATCGGAAACGCGCGTTTTCCTTGACCCCAAAGCGCACGTTAAGAATGCACATTTTTGTGGTAAATCAGCATCAAGGACGCGCGTTTTGCTGTCTAATCGCACGCTTTTGACGTGTCAATGCGCAATCAGACGCCCGCCCAAGCGTATATGAACACTTTGGCTTGCCCACTTGTGATATTCCATTATTATCCAAAATGATATTATGGAATCTTACGAGGGCGCCTACTCTAGCCTGTTAGTCTTCTAAAATGTTATGTAATATTGAGGAAATACAGAAATGATTTAGAAACTCACAACAGCAGCTACATATAGAAAATACCAAAACAAAATATATATATATATTGTATACCATCGCTTTGGCGCATCTATGTGCCGCATACCCACTTTTTGTGCCACTGATCCAAGATGTTCATGTCTTTCTTTCTTCAGTGGAAAAGAAATGAAGTTTTTTGAGGAAAACATTTCAGGATTTTTCTCCACACAATGGACTTCAATGGCAACCAAAATGTTGAACGTCCACATCAATGCAGTTTCAAAGGGCTTCAAATGGTACTGGGTGATCCCAGCTGAGGAATAGGGTCTTATCTAGCGAAACGATCTGCCATTTTCTAAAAAACTATTTAAATGTATATACTTTTTAACCACAATTGATCATCTTGTGCTGGTCTGCAACGAGCCAGGCATTTCGTAGCGTACGTTGAAAAGGTCACGCCGAACATGGGCGGAAGTACTGCCCCATTGTTTACAAAGCGAACGTTCGAAGACTAATACAAAGCTTTTTTTAACAACAGGTAAAAAAAATGACAAATTATGACGGGCCCAAGCCGGTGGCACCGCCATCCCGGTAGCATTAGCTTAACTGTGCACGACAGGCAATAGGCATTTAAAATGGGAAAACATAAAAGGACCATGTCAAAGTCATTTGAATTCACCACATTAACTGCAGCAGATGGTGCTGCTATGACCAAGAACTACAACAGCCAAATCTATAAGATATATTACATTTAAATGAATTTAATGTCAGATGATGTCAAGTCAAATTGAAATGAGTGCAGATCGAAATACCGTTCGAATGCTAACACTTCTCTTCATGTGTTTTTGACAAACCTTATCTTATGCACCATAAAGCATGCTTTCATTTCAATATGGGTGGTATCCAATAAAAAAATAATAATTACAAAATTAATAAATGGAGCCAAATCACAGAAACTGTAGATTATTTTAATTTCAGTGTCAGGTAAGAGTAAGATGCGTGTCTACATTTTATGTACGTTTATTATAAACAGCCACTTTTAGAAAATCATGTGAAATTTACTTTTAATAAATGTAAATGATATCAGTAAATAATTCATTTAAAGACATATGCATCATACGTGATCTTTGTGCTACATCTTATGCTGTTAAATTAATGTTTAGCATTATTTTAGTGTCATGTGTGTGTTACCATGATGTTGTGTGTATGACTGTGTGCAGCTTCTTTATGCATTTTACGGCAAGTTCTGGCAACCACAGCTGCCACCGGTTGTTTACTTTTTTATATACAGTTTACTTATAACACTTGACAGTACAAATACTATTATAAAGCCTAAATCCCGCTCGGTCACATTTTCCCATGTTGCTTCTCTCCTGAAACTCTCATGGGAAAGAACTGAAAGGCAAATAATTTTTACCCAGCTGAAGCAACACAACTCTTCGGTCAGTCTCAGAATACACTCACATACACACACACACCAAACGTTCACACGCTCGATGCTCCGAATTCTGACTGAACCTATTTCCATCCCTGAGAAAGATCATTGATGTCTCTCTGCACGTGTTGAAGTGGTTTATCTCCCTCAGGGCGGAGAACATAAAATGAATTAGGCTACTGGATTAACGGCTTCCTGTCAAAAATGAGACATCTTCCCCTAGACGCTCGCGCTCCTACATAACAAGCTCTCAGGCGCGTCCTCAAGACACCGGCTCTTAAAGAACATACATTCACGACACCTCTTTTTCTCTCTCCATCTCTGAAGCAGGATGGTGCTAAAAGGCGAGGGAGACTGAGAGCGTGACAATGTGTGTGTGTTTGTGATGGAAAGCCGAAACGCCTCAGGAAAAGGTGATAGTGCGACAGTGACCTGTAAACTAAGCGCTGCACTGAACGCCAAAACCACTGACCTTTTTCTGTCTGTGTGAAGGGACAGTCTTAAAGGAAAACTGTGGGTGATTTGCAACAAAAAGAAGAAGAAAAAACAAAGAGGAAAGAAACTCGCTTATCAAAACAGGCTAAATTTCATTGCATGCTAAAAAAAGATTTTCTTACTCAATAGGCCCTTTTCACAATGCATGGGCGTCGGAAGCAAAAAAAATGTGGGTGGGTCCTCAGAATTTTTTTTACTGGAGTAGATGCCAATAAGTACAAATATACTGCTTTGCTTGCTAAGTGTATAGTTCGGAAAGACAAAGTTATGGAAATCGCCATAACATTGAGAGTGGCAGTAGTGTAGGGGTAAGACGCATGGCATCTAGTTTTGACTCAAATCGACCCGCGGTTCAGTCCGCCTTTCACCGAGCTCAATCTTCTCCCTTTTCCCATCACATATCAGATCGGAAAGGCAGTTATTTTCAATAAAAATTACGAAAATATTAGGAAAGTGGAAATAAAGCGTCTAACATGTGTTTAATAATAAGTGTTTATCGATTAGGGGTAGGTAAACAGACATGTGCTGAATGTTAGAGACGATAAAAGTGAGTGGGTCCAATATCATTGATCGTAAAAAGTGGGTGGGTCTTGTCCCACCCACATACAATGGTTCCGACGCCCAAGTCACAATGACATCAGAAAACTTCCGCCTTTCCTCAAAGCAGTGTATACGCACTTCCGTTGAACCGTACTCGCGTTGGATACTTCAGGAGAGTGCCAGAACTGGCTACCTAACAACTCGTATAAAGTTTAGAATAATAATGTTTTATTTACAAGTTTTTTGTAGTTAGTTTCATTTAATAACGTTAATGATCATTTCCAGTTTACCATTCTTTAACATGTACGTTAACTGGATGGGAAGCCTTATTCCAAAACACTTACCTTTTAAAATCAAACCGGTTCGGTTCAATGTATTTTTATCCTTTATCAAGTTTAGAACGTGTTGTAAGCAAAAGTTTGTCTGAAAGTCGCTGTACATCATCTAAACGTATTTCTGGTAGATGTACAGCAGGGCGAGAGCAGCCTTTCCTCGGCTAGTCCGTCTGCCGCTGGCTCTGATGTCTCGGGGCGATCTTTGGTCTCATGAATCTATTTGTTTGCCATATCGTTTTGACCATGGGCGTCGGAACCATTGTATGTGGGTGGGACAAGATCGTATCATTTACGATCAATGATATTGGACCCACTCACTTTTATTGTCTCTAACATTCAGCACATGTCTGTTTACCTACCCCTAATCGATAAACACTTATCATTAAACACGTTAGGCGCTTTATTTCCACTTTTCTAATATTTTCTTCTTTTTTATTGAAAATAACTGCCTTTTCGATCTGATATGTGATGGGAAAAGGGAGAAGATTGAGCTCGGCGAAAGGCGGACTCGAACCGCGGGTCGATTTGTGTCAAAACTAGACACCGTGCATCTTACCCCTACACTACTGCCATTCTCAAAGATATGGCAATTTTAGTAATTTTGTCTTTCCGAACTATACGTTTAGCAAGCAAAGCGGTATATTTGTACTTAATGTAAATGGCATCTACTCCAGTAAAAAATTTCTGAGGACCCACCCACATTTTTTTTGCTTCCGACGCCCATGGTTTTGACTGAGGGCAAAGTGAAGTTTCATAACTTAATCTTTTTTTTGTGGCTATTTAACTTTAGACTGGGTTGTGTTTTATGAATGATTTAATTTTATTACAGTGATATAGCCTACGCACACTTCTTTTCTGAACCACATGTTAATGTGTAGGCCTATATTTTTATTTTATTTTTTAAATGTAAACGAAAAGAGGCATGGTTTTGTTTTATATTTCGTTTGTTACAAATATACATTCAGTGAAGATGATCCAGGTATGTGTTGTCTGAACCTATTTGTGTGGCTATTAATGTTTAATATTTTTTTAATGCAAATGAAAAGAGGCAGAGTGGTGTTTTATGACATATTTCGTTTTATTGTATACATACAGGAGTGAGAGCGAGCTGCCATTCAGGCGCAGCTCCTTGAACTTGCGTCTATTTAATTTCAAACGCTCGATTTCTATGCACGTCCAATTCGCTGCGGATGCGGATCAACATTTTCACACGTCAAACTAGACACGATAGACAAAATTTTGACGTTCTATTCGCGTTTGGTGTGAACGCAGCATAAAACATAACGTTTCACTAAGATGGCGGAAGTAATCATACACGGCTCTGTGTCGGAAAGGACGTTGCGTGACGTCATGTGAAAAAGGCCTATAGACCTTTCTCACAAAAAACGGAAATACGTAATCGTTGCGGAACCGGAGTTCCTGTCAAGCGCCAACACATCAGAAAAGCATACCCGGCCAAGAGAAAATGGATCAGCGAGTCTACACAACTTCGCTAATGGATTTGCCATATTACGTAGCTATAAAGAACCAGCGTGATGTCTTCCTTGACCAAGATGATACCTTGTTTGTGCGGACATTGTGCGCACGTTATTAACGAGTAGGCTAAACAGGTAAACCAAACAGGCAGTCAAAATAGTTTAAACATCACACAGTGTGCACAATTCTATTTTTTAACATACAGCATAATACCTTTAAATAAAAGTATATATGTTTATTTTAAAAGACTATAATGTTATATGTTTACAATATAATATAAAATATTGATTAACATCACGTTATGTTTTAAAATAAAATAATTTCACAATATGTAGGCCTATGGAGGCATTTTGCAAAAGTGAATTTTATATATATTAAATCAAATATCATACATTTTTAAAATAAAAAATATATACACGACTCACAAGGCAACATCCATTTAATGCGTGTTTATTTTAGTAGTTCCGTCAGTGAACAGCCTGAGAAACATTATATATATACACTCACCTAAAGGATTATTAGGATCACCATACTAATACTGTGTTTGACCCCCTTTCGCCTTCAGAACTGCCTTAATTCTACGTGGCATTGATTCAACAAGGTGCTGAAAGCATTCTTTAGAAATGTTGGCCCATATTGATAGGATAGCATCTTGCAGTTGATGGAGATTTGTGGGATGCACATCCAGGGCACGAAGCTCCCGTTCCACCACATCCCAAAGATGCTCTATTGGGTTGAGATCTGGTGACTGTGGGGGCCATTTTAGTACAGTGAACTCATTGTCATGTTCAAGAAACCAATTTGAAATGATTCGAGCTTTGTGACATGGGGCATTATCCTGCTGGAAGTAGCCATCAGAGGATGAGTACATGGTGGTCATAAAGGGATGGACATGGTCAGAAACAATGCTCAGATAGGCCGTGGCATTTAAACAATGCCCAATTGGCACTAAGGGGCCTAAAGTGTGCCAAGAAAACATCCCCCACACCATTACACCACCACCACCAGCCTGCACAGTGGTAACAAGGCATGATGGATCCATGTTCTCATTCTGTTTACGTCAAATTCTGACTCTACCATCTGAATGTCTCAACAGAAATCGAGACTCATCAGACCAGGCAACATTTTTCCAGTCTTCAACTGTCCAATTTTGGGGAGCTTGTGCAAATTGTAGCCTCTTTTTCCTATTTGTGGTGGAGATGAGTGGTACCCGGGGGGGTCTTCTGCTGTTGTAGCCCATCCGCCTCAAGGTTGTGCGTGTTGTGGCTTCACAAATGCTTTGCTGCATACCTCGGTTGTAACGAGTGGTTATTTCAGTCAAAGTTGCTCTTCTATCAGCTTGAATCAGTCGGCCCATTCTCCTCTGACCTCTAGCATCAACAAGGCATTTTGCCCACAGGACTGCCGCATACTGGATGTGTTTCCCTTTTCACACCATTCTTTGTAAACCCTAGAAATGGTTGTGCGTGAAAATCCCAGTAACTGAGCAGATTGTGAAATACTCAGAGCGGCCCGTCTGACACCAACAACCATGCCACGCTCAAAATTGCTTAAATCACCTTTCTTTCCCATTCTGACATTCAGTTTGGAGTTCAGGAGATTGTCTTGACCAGGACCACACCCCTAAATGTGTAGCCGGTCAATTTTGACATTTGAGTTTTATTTGATATTCCTCTTTATGTGTTTTAAGAAATGTAGTACAAACTGTTAACTTCAGCAAAACTTGTTTTCAATGTACTATTTTCAGTGGTTCCGATCAAGAGTTCCTATCAATTGTTGTATGTGGGGCCTTAATTAGCGAGACACCAAAGGAAATTATATCGCTTCTCCTTTAAGCGTTCGCGCTCAGACGCATGGTGTATGCAGACGGGGAAGGAGGTAGTTTTTTTCTCTCTCATATTTGTCTTGCATTAACGGATTTTCTGTAATGAAATCACTTTATTTATGATGTTGAAACACTGTTTAGAGGTTATATCATAATGTGTATGAGTGTGATTCAATGATTGTCCTTGTAAGTGGCTCATTTAACCTCGTTAAAGTTAGAGCCTCATTTCCACGTGCGTCTTTTATGGGCAGTCATGGCCTAGTGGTTGGGGAGTTAAACTGGTAACCCAAAGGTTGCTGGTTCGATTCCAGAACCGGTGGGAAATGACTGAGGTGCCCTTGAGCAAGGCACCTAACCCCTAATCGCTCCCCGGGCGCCACACAAGGCTGCCCGCTGCTCTGGGTGTTTGTATACACGTTTGCAGTGTGTGTGTGTTAACTACTCACTACTCTGCTCCTAATGTGTGTGCATTAACTGGATGGGTTAAATGCAGAGGTCAAATTCCAAGTATGGGTCACCATACTTGGCCGTCACGTGTCACTTTTAATGCAGGAATGAGAGAGAGTAACGTTAAGCCTTAAGCCTTCTGGTATGTCCCTAATTGTGCCTCACTACTCTGTTTAAGGTGAATAAACCCCTTCGTGTTTCCATCACTCCAATCGTGTGTGGTCGTGTTTCCATGGTGCCCTGATGATTACCACTTGAAGTCTGCTACAAATGCACTGAAGCAACTGCCATGTGATTGGTTGATTAGATAATTGCATTAATGAGAAATTGAACAGGTGTACCTAATAATCCTTTAGGTGAGTGTGTGTATATATATATATATATATATATATATATGTATGTATATGTGTGTGTGTTAAATATTAGTTAAAAAAAATATTTGTTTTATATTTCCCCACAGAGGTGCGTCATATGCCACTTTGCGTTGAAAGGCTTGTAGGACACAAAGTGTGGTCCTTCATCCCGCAGGATAGCCTGAATCCATTTCCGTAAAACTTCACCATCAACAGGGAAGGAATGAAACGACAGATATGGCTGCTTTTGGGAATAACAGGAACAGCCCGGTAAGCTACAATCACACTTGCTAGTTGCTTGCGCCATTTGTTTACCTGTAGCCCTGCCCGGGGAGGATGAAGATTACCACGACGATTGCGTATTTCCGGTCGCAAATATGGAAATTGTCTTTATTTAGCCTTGTTTTCAGTACAAATATCTACAAGATACGTTAACCTGAGAAGCAAAACGGTGTTTTTGCAGTGCACTGAGTATTTTTTACTGCGTCCCAGCTCATTTATTTTCCTGTTTTCCCAGGGACTTTCTAATCTGCCAACACAGCCCTCTGCACGGGGCCTGTAACATAAAGTTTTAAAAGGTATTGGAGGATTAAGCAGTTTGGTGGATTGTTGTAGGACACCACAAGGGATCCTGTTCCAGCTCAGTAGTGATGTCCGGTTCGCGAACGAATCGTTCTTTTGAACCGGTTCTTTTTAGTGAACCGGTCGAACCAGTTCACCAAATCGGACTGAATCGTTCTAAACAGTTCGCATCTCTAGTAAGCACTAATCCACAAATTTATAAAATTAATCACTTTTTGACGTGTCTGACTGTCCCTCTGACTCGAAATAAACCAACATCCTGGAGTTATTCAGTTACTCCAACAGTACACTAACCTATTATAAGAGAGAACTGATGATGATTGATGTCAGCGAGCAGCAGCTGATGATACTGAGCATGCGTAGCGCACACGTCACGAACGAGCGTCACAGTTCTCGTTCTCGAGTCAAGAATCGGTTGCAGCGGTTTTCGGATCAGCAGTACACTGAATCGAGAACGTACGCAGACCGGTCTGTCACAGTTCTCGTTCTCGAGTTAAGAATCGGTTGCAGCGGTTTTCGGATCAGCAGTACACTGAATCGAGAACTGTTTATTTCGGACATGTCCGATTTGAGAACCCATGAACTGATACTGACTGAGCATGCGTGTGATTCTTCAAGAGAACGAAAAGCAAGTTTTGTTGAACATCGAGACGTGTTATAATATAAAACATTGTGGAAATATGTTTTCATCATTTCAAGTTCATTACTGTCTTATCACTGTATGAGCATGTGATTGACTATTTATGATTGAAGTATTTATTTATTTAAAAGATTAATGTTTACGTGTAATTACAGTTTATGAGGACACATTCACAAATTGGGTTAGTATTAAATAAACAAAGTTTTAATAAAAAAATATTAAAGTGTTCAAATAATACACACATTTTAAAAAGAACAATTGCTGGAAAAGTGCACTTACACACTGTAATTGTCTTACACACTATATTTAACAGGTATTGCCTGTTTTTAAAAAACTTTTAAAAAAGTTATTGTGCTTTATCAAAAATTATAAATAATAATAATAGCAAAAACAAAATGCAAAGGCAGTTTTAAACAGAGGTTAAGTTACCATATGCAGCTTGACTGTCTCTTATAATAGGTTTGAATTCAGAAAAACACTCTGCCTAACTTTGTTAGGACTCCATTGTATTTAATTTGTAAACAAGGTGATATAAAGATAAAAATGACGACCCTAATCAAACTACAGCGAAGGTGAAGCAAGCGACTCCTTTTGAATCGCTCTGGCGGTTCTCGAATCTCAATTTCGTTCTCATTCTCGAGTCAAGAATCGGTTGCAGCGGTTTTCGGATCAGCAGTACACTGAATCGAGAACTGTTTATTTCGGACATGTCCGATTGAGAACCGATGAGATGATGATACTGAGCATGCGTCGAGCGACTGACTGACTGCACGGCGAGTCTCTCTGAGTCTGAACCGAACGAACATCAGCTGATATGAGCGTGTCTGTGAAACGACTCCGACATGAATGAGGTGAACATTTGGCGAACCGTATTTATTTAATTACAAAAACATAGTAAGTGGATCATGGTTTCTGCACTGATGAAGACTGATTTATTGATTTTATAAATGTAAAGATTGTTTGCATCACTGCATGTGTTTGGATGCTTTAGATCAGGGATGGGCAACTCCAGTCCTCGAGGGCCACTGTCCTGCAAAGTTTAGCTCCAACCCTGATAAAACTCACCTGCCTGTAGCCTTCTAGTAATCCTGAAGACATTGATTAGCTGGTTCAGGTGTGTTTGATTAGGGTTGGAGCTAAACTCTGCAGGACAGTGGCCCTCGAGGACTGGAGTTGCCCATCCCTGCTTTAGATGTAAAACTTTGGATTATGATGATTATGATTATCAGATTATGATGATATTTTTATCTGACTGATGTTATAATTACTGACTTTATATATTTTAATGTGTAAAGTGTGTTTATCCAACCCGCAATAGACTTGACGTAATGACGTCATCGCGAAATGACGTCATTACGTTTGAGCGTAAAAGAACTGGTGAACCGTTTTTTTGATCCGGTTCATTGAAACGAACTGTCCGAAAGAACCGGTTCGCGGAAAGGAACCGAACTTCCCATCACTACAGCTCAGCCGAATCTGTATTGCCCAACAACAGGCGTTAACAGATTAATATCTGTGTTTGTAGAGTGTTATTTTTAGAGCTTTCTCACTTAATATCAGTAAATAATGGATGCTCTGCTTTTGGGTGAATTGCTTAAAGTTATGGACACGTTAGGGTGATTAAGAAGTATTTAATTTAATTCCCATTTAATTCATAGTCAGGAGGAAAGACTAAGAACAGTGTTTGACGCATATTATTCAATAAAGTATCAGGGTTATAATAGTTCACTAAACCATTAAAATTATTCATTACTTTAAATAAAATAAATGTTAACTGAAATAAAAATAAAGAAAAACTTAAACTTGATATACTATACTAACTAAAACAGAAATACAAAATTATAAAAACTATATAGATGCATTTAAAAAACAAACAAAAAAAGTGAATTGAGTTCTCTTTATTTTTAATGTCAAAAGCACAAAGATGTCAAAATGACAGTTTTGACATGTATTCAAGTAACAGTCGGTTATGTAATGCTTAAATGCTCAATTAATGCATTACAATTTAACTAAACTCATTAGATTTGAGTCGACTAAAACAAAAAATCCAGGTTACTAAAATATGGTAAAATGAATTCAAAATTAAATCAATTGGTTTCCAGTCTCTTCCAGTCAATCAAATTCAAATCAAACAATATTCAATGATTTTCACACAAATCATTCAATAAAGCACCAATCCTGTGGCATTTCACAGCAACACTAGTTTATTTGTAAACTTCAGATTTACTTGAATGTTTTGGATCTGAAGAAAACATTTTCTCACTGTGACACAGAACAACACTTTTTAATATGAGTCCCTAGATGACATGAGTGTCTAAAGCTCTTCCCACACTGAGTACAGCGGTACGGCTTCTCTCCAGTATGAACTCGCTCATGTATTTTCAGAGATCCAGACTGAGAGAAACTCTGGTCACAATATGAGCACTTGTAAGGTTTTTCTCCAGTATGAATTCTTTGGTGCTGTATCAGATAGTCAGCTCTAGTAAAGCTCTTCCCACAGTCAAAGCACATATACTCTCTCACTTCATTATGTGTTTTCTGGTGCTGTTTAAAACTGTCCAGCCTTGAAAAACTCTTTCCACAGTGAGAACACACATGAGGCTTCTCATCTGAATGAACTGTCAAGTGTTGTTTTAGATCTGATGACGAAATAAAATCTTTTCCACACTGATCACAGTTAAATGGTTTCTCTCCAGAGTGAATCATCTTGTGGTTTTTAAGGTTTCCTTTTTCTGTGTAACTCTTTCCACACCGAGTGCAGGTGTGCAGTTTCTCTCCTGTGTGAATCCTCATGTGTGTGTTTAGGGGTCCTTTATGTGTGAAACTCTTTCCACACTGAGTGCAGGTGTGCAGCTTTTTGGCTTTTGTTCTTTGAGTTTTAAAGTTGTGATGTTCCTCCTCCTCTTCATTCAGTTCTTGTCTTTGTTGTTTTACTTCCACCTGGTCTAAAATACACATCAAGTTAGAATCAGTTCAAGTGAACCCTGATTTAACAGCAGAAAGCAACAGAGATCAGGTATCAGACCTTTCATGTGGTATTTTTGTTCTATATATTTTACTTTCAATATATTTAAAATATGTATGATAACCACTATATACAAGGTTATGATCATTTAGGTGCATGTATCTCTATCATTTATCATCCATATACTGCACATTAATTCACATCTACCAAAGCAGTCAACAATGAAGAATCAAGAATGGACACCAACCTGTTTGTTCCTCAGTATCTTCAAGTTTTATTCAATCTGCATTTAAAAAGTACAGGCCATAATGTTTAACTGAGCTGCTGAAAAGCCAAAAGTTCCCTGTTTTCACTTCATTCATTATGGTGATGTCTGAGATCTGCTGTAAATTGGCACATTAAGCACATTTTATTGGTGTCGACAGGCTGACACAAACTACAGGATCATCACCTTTGAAATCACTTCAGTTCTTGTCTTTGCTCTTTCACTTCGGGTCTGAAATCAAATGAGTTCATGGAGGATACATGTGAAGATTCAAGTGAACCCTGATTCAACAACAGAAAACAAGTCATGTCACATGAAATCATGCACTCAAAAAAATGAACTTTCACTGTTGTTAGTTGCACTCAAATCCTCCTTGTTCACATTACTTAAAAATACTCATGAAACTACATGAACTTCAATTTACTGAGTTGTTTCTACTAAACATGAGTATTGTCAGCTTTACTTAATAAGTGTTTGTTAGGTCAACTTAACATTGCTGAGTGAAATGAACAAACTGGGTAGTGGATCTGTAGTTCCCAGCATGCTCTGCAAGGGACTGCATTAGGATTTTTAAGTAAGTTATTTGCATTTGATTGCATGACATAAGTATTTGATACATCATAAAAGCAGAACTTAATATTTGGTACAGAAACCTTTGTTTGCAATTACAGAGATCATACGTTTCCTGTAGTTCTTGAGCAGGTTTGCACACACTGCAGCAGGGATTTTGGCCCACTCCTCCACACAGACCTTCTCCAGATTTTCCCTCCAAAGATTTTCCATTGGGTTCAGGTCTGGAGACTGGCTAGGCATCTCCAGGACCTTGAGATGCTTCTTTACGGAGCCACTCCTTAGTTTCCCTGGCTGGGTGTTTCGGGTCGTTGTCATGCTGGAAGACCCAGCCACGACCCATCTTCAGTGCTCTTACTGAGGGAAGGAGGTTGTTGGCCAAGATCTCGAGATACATGTCCCCATCCATCCTCCCCTCAATACGGTTTAGTCGTCCTGTCCCCTTTGCAGAAAAGCATCCCCAAAGAATGATGTTTCCACCTCCATGCTTCACGGTTGGGATGATGTTCTTGGGGTTGTACTCGTCCTTCTTCCTCCAATCACGGCGAGTGGAGTTTAGACCAAAAAGCTCTATTTTTGTCTCATCAGACCACATGACCTTCTCCCATTCCTCCTCTGAATCCTCCAGATGGTAATTGGCAAACTTCAGACGGGCCTGGACATGCGCTGGCTTGAGCAGGGGGACCTTGCGTGTGCTGCAGGAGTTTACTCCATGTCGGCGTAGTGTGTTACTAATGGTTTTCTTTGAGACTGTGGTCCCAGATCTCTTCAGGTCATTGATCAGGTCCTGCCGTGTAGTTCTGGGCTGATCCCTCACCTTCCTCATGATCATTGATGCCCCACGAGGTGAGATCTCGCATGGTGCTCCAGACCGAGGGAGATTGACCGTCATCTTGAACTTCTTCCATTTTCTAATAATTGCGCCAACAGTTGTTGCCTTCTCACTAAGCTGCTTGCCTATTATCCTGTAGCCCATCCCAGCCTTGTGCAGGTCTACAATTGTATCCCTGATTTCCTTACACAGCTCTCTGGTCTTGGCCATTGTGGAGAGGTTGGAGCCTGTTTGATTGAGTGTGTGAACAGGTGTCTTTTATACAGGTAACAAGCTCAAACAGGTGCAGTTAATACAGGTAATGAGTGGAGAACAGGAGGGCTTCTTAAAGAAAAAACTAACAGGGCTGTGAGAGCCGGAATTCTCACTGGTTGGTAGGTGATCAAATACTTATGTCATGAAATAAAATGCAAATGAATTATTTAAAATTCATACAATGTGATTTTCTGGATTTTTGTTTTAGATTCCCTCTCTCACAGTTGATGAAAAATTACAGACCTCTACACGCTTTGTAAGTTGGAAAACCTGTAAAATCGGCAGTGTATCAAACACTTGTTCTCCCCACTGTATACACACATTTATTGGATGGAATTCCTGCCCTCAATTAAATTAAGTTTGTCCAATGAGTTGTTTTTGCATTTTGTTTCTAACAATATGCTTGTTGTTATTGAATAGCTTTCCACTACACTTGTAGAGAAAATAGTTAATTTAATAAGGTAAATTAAATCGATAAATGTGTTCACCTAACATAATAAACTTTTATAAATTTAACATGACATTATTAAGTAAACTGCACATATAAATATTATGTAACAGTGACAAATTCAAATGGTTTGTATTTACTCAAAGAAATTATGTCAGCTTTACTTGAATTTCTTTTCATTACTAGAAATAAAAATAAAGAAAAACTTAAACTTGATATACTATACTAACTAAAACAGAAATACAACATTATAAAAACTGTCAAAAGCACAAAGATGTCAAAATGACAGTTTTGACATGTATTCAAGTAACAGTCGGTTATGTAATGCTTAAATGCTCAATTAATGCATTACAATTTAACTAAACTCATTAGATTTGAGTCGACTAAAACAAAAAATGCAGGTTACTAAAATATGGTAAAATGAATTCAAAATTAAATCAATTGGTTTCCAGTCTCTTCCAGTCAATCAAATTCAAATCAAACAATATTCAATGATTTTCACACAAATCATTCAATAAAGCACCAATCCTGTGGCATTTCACAGCAACACTAGTTTATTTGTAAATTTCAGATTTACTTGAATGTTTTGGATCTGAAGAAAACATTTGCTCACTGTGACACAGAACAACACTTTTTAATATGAGTCCCTAGATTACTTGAGTGTCTAAAACTCTTCCCACACCGAGTACAGCGGTACGGCTTCTCTCCAGTATGAACTCGCTCATGTTTTGTCAGAGATCCAGACTGAGAGAAACTCTGGTCACAATATGAGCACTTGTAAGGTTTTTCTCCAGTATGAATTCTTTGGTGCTTTTTTAAGATGGTCAGCTTTAGTAAAGCTCTTCCCACAGTCAAAGCACATATACTCTCTCACTTCATTATGTGTTTTCTGGTGCTGTTTAAAACTGTCCAGTCTTGAAAAACTCTTTCCACAGAGAGAACACACATGAGGCTTCTCATCTGAATGAACTGTCAGGTGTTGTTTTAGATTTGATGGCGAAATAAAATCTTTTCCACACTGATCACAGTTAAATGGTTTCTCTCCAGAGTGAATCATCTTGTGTTTTTTAAGGTTTCCTTTGTGTGAAACTCTTTCCACACTGAGTGCATGTGTGCAGCTTTTTTTGGCTTTTGTTCTTTGAGTTGTAAAGTTATGATGTTCCTCCTTCACTTCATTCAGTTCTTGTCTTTGCTGTTTTACTTCCACCTGGTCTAAAATACACATCAAGTTAGAATCAGTTCAAGTGAACCCTGATTTAATAGCAGAAAGCAACAGAGATCAGGTATCAGTCTATCTGTACCAGGTACCAGAATATCTTCATGTTGTATTCTGGATGGTTTTAGATCACTCGTGTCTTCAATCTCCTCTTTAATAAACTCCATCTTTAACAGTCCCACAGATTTCAGCTGCTACACCTGGAGTTTGTCCTTCTCTTGTAGGATGATGTGGATATCCCCAGTATTTATTAGTGAATTGTTGTGGTAGGGGCTTCACTGCAGGTGTGAACTGTGATCACTGTGTTTTGATTCAATCTGCATTTAAAAAGTACAGGCCATAATGTTTAACTGAGCTGCTGAAAAGCCAAAAGTTCCCTGTTTTCACCTCATTCATTATGGTGATGTCTGAGATCTGCTGTAAATTGGCACATTAAGCACATTTTATTGGTGTCGACAGGCTGAAACAAACTACAGGATCATCACCTTTGAAAACTCTTCAGTTCTTGTCTTTGCTCTTTCACTTCCATCGGGTCTGAAATAAAATGAGTTCATGGAGGATACATGTGAAGATTCAAGTGAACCCTGATTCAACAACAGAAAACAAGTCATGTCACATGAAATCATGCACTCAAAAAAATGAACTTTCACTGTTGTTAGTTGCACTCAAATCCTCCTTGTTAACATTACTTAAAAAACTCATGTAACTACATGAACTTCAATTTACTGAGTTGTTTCTACTAAAAATGAGTATTGTCAGCTTTACTTAATAAGTGTTTGTTAGGTCAACTTAACATTGCTGAGTGAAATGAACAAACTGGGTAGTGGATCTGTAGATCCCAGCATGCTCTGCAAGGGACCGCATTAGGAGAGTACATTTAGGGATAAAAGTGTTATTTTATGTGTTTTTCAGTAAAGGGAAAGATGTTGTTAGTTTATGTTAGTGTAACATGGTCAATGTTTTGCTGTTTAACATTATAGTTCCCTTCAGCAGGTGTCTTAGAGGGTTTCAATAAAGAAAGGGAAGAAAACTGGTATACAAAAATTAATCTCAGTTTATTATCACTACTGGTATGGTTAAAATATTGAAGGTTGGCAAACAATACTGTTCAGAGGCACACAATGGTCAACGGCAAGGCCTCACTATCATACAAACACACGGTGCATTTCATGAGTTTGTGTGCCCATATAATCTTGGTAAAAGTGGTAAACGGATTTGGCGTGCTGTCTGCTATAGAGGGGCTCGGAGAGGATATTCTACCCGAGCTCCGATTGCCCCCCTATAACAGGAAAAATTGTTCAAAAGGGAGGAGCCGGGGAGGAGGAGGGATGCTGCAAGAACTAACAATGGGAAGAGGTAAGCTGCTGGTTTTATACCTTGGAATTAATTGGAAGATTAGATGGGCGTACTTCCTCACGAAATTACGTTTAGTAACTTCACTAAATCCCTCAATCTCAATTAGCACAGCACCCCAATAGAAACATACTATACACAGCAACTCAAAACCTGTGTGACAGCACACTACATTTAGGCTGAAGACTGGTAGTGGGCCAGTGCTGCACAATATTATAATAATGTTTGTCAGACCATTCAAATGAAAAGAACAAAAAACAAAACAAATAAACAAAATATACAATAAACCTTGGAGGTACAATATGGTTGATACAGTTATAATACAAGAGGGAAAAGCGGCAATTACACCCAGAAGCAGTTTCTGCAACAAATCACAAACATACCATAAGTACACATAGCATAAAACCAACTGCACCAGTTTCTTCTTATTTGTTTTCTACTTATCTGGGTTACAAAATAGTGTTTCATTCAAAATATCACCGTTGCCCATACCACACAAAATTAAATCTATAAAATCTATTTTTTTACCCACAGTAATCTTTCAACACGTTTAAACAAGAACCCCACAAATAAATCGCACAGTGTGTCCCACATTTATGCACTACATCAGTATATCATTACATCAATGCATAGCTACCTTGAACCATGGATGCCCGCTCTTAATTGCATTACCTACTGGTATTCTGCTCGGCTACTAACTCTCCCGTTCGAGACCATTTAGACTGAGAATGAGGAGAATAGTTCTGTTAAAATACGTCCTCGGTTGCCGAGCTTCCTAGGTAGCACGCACGATCAAAATCAGATACTTACTGTTACTGCTTACAGCTACCAACAGCAATATGTCACCTGTGTAGTAGGAAAACTCTCGTTGTTCCAGCTCACAGAAACGTTTAACATGTAACTTAACTACATCGGTTCCAGACATCATGCTTTGTGTATCAAATGCTGCCAATAATAGGCGATTACCATCCCTGCTTTCCGCTGAGAACAACGGCGGTGCGCCAGCCAGTGTAATTTAATTACTCCCGTCCAACTTTTACCATTCTGCACTTGACGCGGAACATGAGAGTTCTGATTCCAGCGCGACTAACTTTTACCCGCTCGCGCTTGACGCACGCCAACCGGGCCCACCAACAAAACAACCCCTCCACTCTACACGCCGCTTTTATCTACTTCCTAGATCTAACCACAACCTATAGTACCCAAGTAGGAAACTACGCAACAGCGGTCAGCCTCCAAAAGACTCCCTCTTTAGGAAGGGAGTTGGTATAGCTTGCCTACATAGGTGTCTAGCACAACCACTTCATCTGGTCACATCAGTGTTAAATGTTCAGTTATGTTGGACATTTAGAGTTTCTGTAATTTTGTGGTTATTATGCAGAAGAGTGGTGCCTGTGTTTAGCCTGTGGGCACTCATATACAGTGGGGAGAACCAATTTTGCAGGTTTTCCCACTTACAAAGCATGTAAAAGTCTGTATCATAGGTACTCTTCAACTGTGAGTGACTGAATCAAAAATCCAGAATATCACATTGTATGATTTTTAAGTAATTAATTTGCATTTTATTGCATGACATAAGTATTTGATACTTAAAGCAGAACTTAATATTTGGTACAGAAACCTTTGTTTGCAATTACAGAGATCATACGTTTCCTGTAGTTCTTGAGCAGGTTTGCACACACTGCAGCAGGGATTTTGGCCCACTCCTCCACACAGACCTTCTCCAGATTTTCCCCCCAAAGATTTTCCATTGGGTTCAGGTCTGGAGACTAGCTAGGCCACTCCAGGACCTTGAGATGCTTCTTTATGGAGCCACTCCTTAGTTTCCCTGGCTGGGTGTTTCGGGTCGTTGTCATGCTGGAAGACCCAGCCACGACCCATCTTCAATGCTCTTACTGAGGGAAGGAGGTTGTTGGCCAAGATCTCGCAATACATGTCCCCATCCATCCTCCCCTCAATACAGTTTAGTCGTCCTGTCCCCTTTGCAGAAAAGCATCCCCAAAGAATGATGTTTCCACCTCCATGCTTCATGGTTGGGATGATGTTCTTGGGGTTGTACTCGTCCTTCTTCTTCCTCCAATCACGGCGAGTGGAGTTGTTTTATTTTTTTTTTATCCTTTGTTTTACCAGGGTAGTCACATTGAGACAGTAGTCTCTTTTTCAAGTGAGCCCTGGCCAAGAAAAAGCAGCACATAGCTAAAAAAAAAGACACATAAAAACAGAGATGAACACAACATAAACATAAATACAATTAACAAGTGAGAATATGCAGGCTGTAAACAACAAAAGTCTAGACACACTCACATGTATGATGTAAAGTGTCTGCCAGATATGACTTAAAATCAGAAATGGGGATAAACATATTTAGTTTCAGTTCTTTCTGTAGTGCGTTCCAGGTTGACTGAGCATTGTAACGGTAGGCTGTTTTACCAAATTCGGAGTGAACAGTAGGCACATTGAAAACTATGCTATTGTTGGATCTGAGGTTATATCTAGTGTTTGTTGCCAATGAGAATACTGATAAATATGATGGTAATGATCCAGTAATTGCTTTATAAATGAAAATCAACCAATTTCGTTGTCTGCGTATAGACAGTGATAACCAACCAGATAAGCTGTACAAATTGCAGTGGTGTGTATTATAGTCGGCTTTTGTTATGAATCGTAGTGCTGAATGGTAGACAGAATCCAGTGAACGCAATACAGACTTTGAGGCATGCATATAGATAATGTCGCCATAATCCAAAACAGATAAAAATGTGGCTGCTACAAGTTCTTTTCTAGCTTTCCAATTAAAACAAGCCTTATTTCTAAAAAAGAAACCTAGCTTTACTCTACGTTTCTTTACCACATGCATAACATGAGGATTAAAAGAAAGATTTTCATCCAATAAAAAACCTAGATATGTGTAGCATGACACCTTCTCTATTTCCTGTCCCTGTGCGGTTACAATTGGAGTTAGAGATTTTACTTTGGACTTGGAGTGTGTAAACAACATGTGTTTGGTTTTTTTAGCATTAAGCACTAACTTTAATCTCCTTAAATTTTCTTGCAAGACTGTGAAAGCCTCCTGCAGCTTTACTAATGCCTCACATCGAGAGGGTGCAGTGCAATAGATGATGGTGTCATCCGCATAAAGGTGTACATTA
Organism: Romanogobio albipinnatus; assembly: GCA_023566225.1. NCBI lineage: Eukaryota > Metazoa > Chordata > Actinopteri > Cypriniformes > Gobionidae > Romanogobio > Romanogobio albipinnatus. The sequence goes on along the minus strand of CM042247.1, from coordinate 6,836,229 downwards.
GCGTTTACACGTTCAGAAATAGAATTTATGTAGATGGTTAACAAAAGTGGCCCTAAGATGGAGCCTTGTGGAACCCCAATTGTAATTGCAGCCTTCCTTGATGTAATACTATCACATGTAACACATTGAAACCTACCTGTAAGATAGTTTTTAAACCAACTTACTGCATTTGAGGACACCCCAATTTTAACTAGACATTTTAAAAGAATGCTGTGATCCACTGTATCAAAAGCCTTAGAAAGGTCAATAAACAATCCTGCGCATGAGTTTTTGCAATCAATGGCAGACACAATGTCATCAATTACTTTAGTGGCTGCCGTGACGGTGCTGTCTCTTCCTGAAGCCTGACTGAAAGGGGGTGAGGATACAATTGCAGGTTAAAAACTCTTTTAATTGTTCACTGACTAATTCCTCAAATATCTTAGCCAGTACTGATAATTTAGATATAGGGCGATAATTGTCCAATAATGTGGGGTCCCCACTTTTAAAAAGAGGTATCACATGTGCTGCTTTCCAGGATTCAGGAATAACATTTTTTTCCAAAGACAAATTAAAAATCTGAGTGAGTGGTTTGGCAATAATATCAGCTGCAAGCTTCAGGAGAAATGGATCAAGCCCATCCGACTTTCTACAGTTTACACATTTCAATTTTGACAGGACCATTTTCCTTGTAAATGGCTGAAAAGAGAAAGTGTTAACATTTCCAACATTTGGGACCTGTGTGTCCAAGGGTTGATTTGGCATTGACTTGAAAAGATGCCCAGCAGAGGCAAAGTGCTGATTAAAGGAGTCCACTATCTCATTTTTATCTGTGATTTGTCTAGAATCAACACTTATTTGCTTTGGTAAACTTGATGATGAGGAATTCGATTTTAAAGATTTAATAGTTTTCCAAAATTTAGCTGGGTTATGCCAATTTCTCTTTGTCTCATCTAGATAAAACTATGCTTTAGCTTTACGTATCTGTGCTTTACATTTGTTTCTTAGGCATCGGAAGATGGACCAATCATTTTCTAAGCCAGATTTCCTTGCCCTTGCCCAGGCCAGGTCCCTCTCATGTAGCAGAGAGGATAATGCTTCAGAAAACCAAGGGTTATCCCTCCCTTTAACCTTGAACCTCCTTAGAGGTGCATGTTTATTTAAAACTCCCATAAATAGACCCTTAAAACAAGTCCATGCCAAATCAACATCAGGAATGAATGATATTCTATTCCAATCACAATGATAAATATCATGAATGAAAGCTTGTTGGTCAAAGGTCTTAAAGTGTCGTTTCTCCACTATTCTTGAAGGTGTTTTCACAGGTTTACAGTTCCTAATAATCCCAATAGCACAGTGATCACTTATGTCATTTGGGAAAATACCAATCTGTGTACATTTATCAGGTCGGTTTACTAAAATAATATCAATTAACGTGGATTTATTTAGATTTTTTGTGTTTGGGCGAGTTGGAGCATTTACTACTTGTGTTAAATTAACAGAATCACAGTAAGCCTTTAAGTCCTTTGAATCATCTTTCATCCAGTCCCAATTTAAATCACCAAGCAGAATTATTTCTTTGTGATTTACAATATCTGCAAGCACAGCTGTGAGTGTTGATAATGTTTCTTTAAGAGCTGACGGGGGTCTATAACAACAAGCAACAGTCAAACTGGTAGTTCCTAATTTCAGATCAATAGCCAGCAATTCAAAACATTTTGTGATACTCATAGCCTTCAATAGAGTGGTATGATACTTAGACTTCACGTAAATAACCACGCCTCCTCCCTTACGCTTCCTATCCGCACGAAATACATTGTATCTTCTAATCGCAATATCATTATCACTAACAGAATTTTTTAGCCACGTTTCCGATAAGACAAAAATGTCTGAATTTGTCGAATTTACCCATATCCTAACAAAATCTATCTTTGGCACTAGACTACGGATATTTAAATGTAAAATTTTCAAGCCAGATTTATTAGCGAAATCTCCTGGTGTGTATAAACATTCAGGCTCGGGTCCTGGATTTGGCTTGACATTTCCAGCCAGCAGTAACATCAATATAATAAAACAACGTTTCCAGACATGCTTTAATATATCATCTCGTTTGATTTCACAATGCTGAGTGAGACATGATCTTTGTCCAAACACTATAAAATTGTCTCTGATCAGACGCAAACAAACAAGGGAAAGATGAATGTCAGGTTCATGGATGAAAAGTTCGGCGCAATACCTGTTACGAGTGTGTGTGTAGTGTGTTCTTTGACGAAGTGTATGTAGTGTATCGCAAAGACGTCGGAAAGTCCTCATGATACGCACAGGTTGAAAAATTCAGATCTAAAGTAAAAAGTAACAACCAGATTACCTGTAGAGTTCCCATGATGGTGAGTAGCTGGCCTACGGGAGACCAGGAAGAATTTAGCAGGCAGTTTCTCAGGTATGTCCACAAACGCTTGTAAACGACGGTGTAGCTTCGGCTATTGGGTGTTTGTCCATAAGCCTAGCGCGACAATATGGGAATTGTGGTAGGAAAGGGGAATATGGAATGGGTAAGGGGAAATGTGTACTTGTTGTTTGGACTGTAGGCCTCCTACACGTTTGTAGAAAGTTTTCAACAACCGGAGCCTGGAGCACTCAGCTGCAGGAGGTTTAGATGCTGCCCACAGCCGACGGTAACGCAGAGTTTCAAATTACATAAAAACAAACTGGGTATAGGCATAGATCGTGTCCACAAACAGTCAGTTTAAAATAACGTTGAACAAGACAAACAGGACAGAGACGAGAGAGAGGAGATGCGTGCTGCCATCTTGGAGAGCACAGTTTAGACCAAAAAGACCTGCCGTGTAGTTCTGGGCTGATCCCTCACCTTCCTCATGATCATTGATGCCCCACGAGGTGAGATCTTGCATGGTGCTCCAGACCGAGGGAGATTGACCGTCATCTTGAACTTCTTCCATTTTCTAATAATTGCGCCAACAGTTGTTGCCTTCTCATCAAGCTGCTTGCCTATTATCCTGTAGCCCATCCCAGCCTTGTGCAGGTCTACAATTGTATCCCTGATGTCCTTACACAGCTCTCTGGTCTTGGCCATTGTGGAGAGGTTGGAGCCTGTTTGATTGAGTGTGTGGACAGGTGTCTTTTATACAGGTAATGAGTGCAGAACAGGAGGGCTTCTTAAAGAAAAACTAACAGGTCTGTGAGAGCCGGAATTCTTACTGGTTGGTAGGTTATCAAATACTTATGTCATGAAATAAAATGCAAATTAATTATTTAAAAATCATACAATGGGATTTTCTGGATTTTTGTTTTAGATTCCCTCTCTCACAGTTGATGAAAAATTACAGACCTCCAGTGTTGGGGTAGTTACTCAAAAAAAGTAATTAGTTACTAGTTACTAGTTACATCTGTAAATTGTAATGAGATTACTTTACTAGTTACTGTATTTGAAAAGTAACTACACTACTCATTACTTTACTTTCCCATTTCTTAATTTACCGTGTAGATATATGGACAAACATCATGGCTCTATGGCAGTGTTTCCCCAAACAAACAAAAAGGACTACTGTCAAATAAAGATAAAGAAAATAATAAGAACAAATAATTTAAATACAAGCAGCAGCACAAATAAATACTATTGAGCAAAGACACTAATAAAATAAACAATGCTTTTCAGGTTTTTCAGGTACGTCTAACATTAGTTTTCAGGTACAGAAATCAAATGTAAAATAACATTGCATATTTGACTGTATAAATTAAACATTAATCCTATTAAATTTACAAAATCTATTCAATCAAGAGCAGTGAGTGATGCCCTTGTCTTTTGTTGTTTGACATTAAACAGACAGCAGTAAAGGCTACTGCCCCTTTAAGACCTAATAAAACTGCCCCTTTAAGACCTAATAATACTGCCCCTTTAAGACCTAATGCTCGGATATGCGTCGTTTTAAGGCATACAGACTATGTCTGCTAGGATACTCATCAAGATGGGCATGTTGACATAGTTTTGTGTGAGTTTGTCCGTTCAAGAGCCAAACTTAAAAGAGAACTCAATATTTGCGCACTGTGAGACGTGTGCGCGCTTTCGGATGAGTGCACATAGACAAAATATTCTCACAGCGCGCACAACTTCTCATTTTTGATGACGGCGAAAATGACTGGTATTCGAACATACTGCAGCACTATATGCATTGAACAAAGTTTACAAAGAGAGAATTTGAAGGACTTTTACAAGGCATCCATGCTCTTGTCAGACACACACCTCGATTGGGAAACACTGTTCTATGGCAACGGTGCACGCAGCACTTAAACATATCAGATCTTTACACACAGGCAAACGCGGCTTGAGTAACGCAGGAAAGCGCGTTCCTATAGCCTAGTAAAGTAGTGTAGTTACCAATATTTTTAGTGTAATGCGTTACTTTACTTCGTTACCCAAAAAAGTAATATCGTTACTGTAATCCGTTATTTTGTAACTCGTTACCCCCAACACTGCAGACCTCTACACGCTTTGTAAGTTGGAAAACCTGCAAAATCGGCAGTGTATCAAATACTTGTTCTCCCCACTGTATACACACATTTATTGGATGGGATTCCTGCCCTCAATTAAATTAAGTTTGTCCAATGAGTTGTTTTTGCATTTTGTTTCTAACAATATGCTTGTTGTTATTTAATAGTTTTCCACTACACTTGTAGAGAAAATAGTTAATTTAATAAGGTAAATTAAATTGATAAATGTGTTCACCTAACATAATAAACTTTTATAAATTTAACATGACATTATTAAGTAAACTGCACATATAAATATTATGTAACAGTGACAAATTCAAATGGTTTGTATTTACTCAAAGAAGTCATGTCAGCTTTACTTGAATTTCTTTTCATTACTTGAAATAAAATTGTAACAAGTACATCCACTGGAGGCAAGTGTTTTGAACCCATGTGCAGCATTTATTAACAAAACTTAAAACAAAGACTTGGCCAAACATAAAACAAAGTCATGGCATGGCTAAACAAAACTCACCACCAACGGGTTACCACGTCAATAACAGACAAAGACACATGGCAAACATGAGGGCTTAAATACACACACTAATGACAAGACAAGTGACACCTGTGAACAGTGATTAAACAATGAACCAATGACAGGACAAGACACAAGATCACATGAGGGCATGGGAGTCACATGACAAGACCAGGAAGTGCATGACAAGACTGTGATCATGACACTAAAACATAAGCAAGAACATGATGAACTTAAAAACATGAACAGGGAACAATGAACATGAACCAACATCAAGACACCCTGTGACAAAAATAAATGTTAACTGAAATAAAAATAAAGAAAAACTTAAACTTGATATACTATACTAAAACAGAAATACAAAATTATAAAAACTATATAGATGCATTTAAAAAACAAACAAAAAAAATGAATTGAGTTCTCTTTATTTTTAGTGTCAAAAGCACAAAGATGTCAAAATGACAGTTTTGACATGTATTCAAGTAACAGTCGGTTATGTAATGCTTAAATGCTCAATTAATGCATTACAATTTAACTCAACTCATTAGATTTGAGTCGACTAAACCAAAAAAATCCAGGTTACTAAAATATGGTAAAATGAATTCAAAATTAAATCAATTGGTTTCCAGTCTCTTCCAGTCAATCAAATTCAAATCAAACAATATTCAATGATTTTCACACAAATCATTCAATAAAGCACCAATCCTGTGGCATTTCACAGCAACACTAGTTTATTTGTAAACTTCAGATTTACTTGAATGTTTTGGATCTGAAGAAAACATTTGCTCACTGTGACACAGAACAACACTTTTTAATATGAGTCCCTAGATTACATGAGTGTCTAAAACTCTTCCCACACTGAGTACAGCGGTACGGCTTCTCTCCAGTATGAACTCGCTCATGTGATATCAGGTGTTGAGACCGTGCGAAACTCTGGTCACAATATGAGCACTTGTAAGGTTTTTCTCCAGTATGAATTCTTTGGTGCTGTATCAGATGGGCAGCTCTAGTATAGCTCTTCCCACAGTCAAAGCACATATACTCTCTCACTTCATTATGTGTTTTCTGGTGAAGTTTAAAATTATCCAGTCTTGAAAAACTCTGTCCACACTGATCACAGTTAAATGGTTTCTCTCCAGAGTGTATCATCTTGTGTTTTTTAAGGTTTCCTTTATATTTGAAACTCTTTCCACACTGAGTGCATGAATACGGTTTCTCTCCAGTGTGAATTCTCATGTGTGTGTTTAGGTGTCCTTTTTCTGTGAAACTCTTTCCACACTGAGTGCAGGTGTGCAGTTTCTCTCCAGTGTGAATTCTCATGTGTGTGTTTAGGTGTCCTTTTTCTGTGAAACTCTTTCCACACTGAGTGCATGAATACGGTTTCTCTCCAGTGTGAATTCTCATGTGTGTGTTTAGGTGTCCTTTTTGCGTGAAAGTCTTTCCACACTGAGTGCAGGTGTGCAGCTTTTTGGCTTTTGTTCTTTGAGTTGTAAAGTTGTGATGTTCCTCCTTCACTTCATTCAGTTCTTGTCTTTGCTGTTTCACTTCCACCGGGTCTAAAATACACATCAAGTTAGAATCAGTTCAAGTGAACCCTTATTTAATAGCAGAAAGCAACAGAGATCAGGTATCAGACCTTTCATGTGGTATTTTTGTTCTATATCATTTACTTTCAATATAGTTAAAATATGTATGATAACTACTTTATACAAGGTTATGATCATTTAGATGCATGTATCTCTATCATTTATCATCCATATACTGCACATTAATTCACATCTACCAAAGCAGTCAACAATGAAGAATCAAGAATGGACACCAACCTGTTTGTTCCTCAGTATCTTCATGTTTTATTCTGGATGGTTCTGGATCACTCATGTCTTCAATCTGCTCTTTAATAAACTCCATCTTTAACAGTCCCACAGATTTCAGCTGCTACACCTGGAGTTTGTCCTTCTCTTGTAGGATGATGTGGATATCCCCAGTATTTATTGGTGAATTGTTGTGGGAGGGGCTTCACTGCAGGTGTGAACTGTGATCACTGTGTTTTGATTCAATCTGCATTTAAAAAGTACAGGCCATAATGTTTAACTGAGCTGCTGAAAAGCCAAAAGTTCCCTGTTTTCACCTCATTCATTATGGTGATGTCTGAGATCTGCTGTAAATTGACACATTAAGCACATTTTATTGGTGTCGACAGGCTGAAACAAACTACAGGATCATCACCTTTGAAATCACTTCAGTTCTTGTCTTTGCTCTTTCACTTCCATCGGGTCTGAAATCAAATGAGTTCATGGAGGATACATGTGAAGTTTCAAGTGAACCCTGATTTAACAACAGAAAACTAGTCATGTCACATAAAATCATGCACTCAAAAAAATGAACTTTCACAGTTGTTAGTTGCACTCATGAACTGCTACCTTAACGTGGTGGAGGGGTTTGAGTACCCGAATGACCCTAGGAGCTACGTTGTCCGGGGCTATATGCCCCTGGTAGGGTCTCCCGAGGCAAACAGGTCCTAGGTGACGGGTCAGACTAAGAGCAGTTCAAAAACCCTTATGATGACAAAAAAAAGGAGGACCGTGACGTCGCCCGGTACGGCGCAGCCGGGGCCCCAACCTGGAGCCAAGCCTGGGGTTGGGGCTCGTATGCGAGCACCTGGTGGCTGGGCCTTCCCCCACGGGGTCCGGCCGGGCTCAGCCCAAAGGAGCGACGTGGGGACACCTTCCCGTGGGCCCACCACTCACGGGAGGGACCGTAAGGGGCCGGTGCAAAGTGAATCGGGCAGCAGTCGAAGGCGGGGGCCTAGACGACCCGATCCCTGGACACGGAAACTGGCTCTTGGAACATGGAATGTCACCTCGCTGGCGGGGAAAGAGCCTGAGATTGTGCGTGAGGTTGAGAGGTTCCGACTAGAGATAGTCGGAATCACCTCCACGCACGGCTTGGGCTCTGGAACCACACTCCTCGAGAGAGGATGGACTCTTCACCACTCTGGAGTTGCCCATGGTGAGAGGCGGCGGGCTGGTGTGGGTTTGCTTATAGCCCCCCAGCTCTGCCGCCATGTGTTGGAGTTTACCCCGGTGAACGAGAGGGTCGTTTCCCTGCGCCTTCGGCTCAGGGATAGGTCTCTCACTGTTGTGTGTGCCTATGGGCCGAACAGCAGTGCAGAGTACCCGACCTTCTTGGTGTCCCTGGGAGGGGTGCTGGAGAGTGCTCCGACTGGGGACTCCGTCGTTCTACTGGGGGACTTCAACGCCCACGTGGGCAATGACAGTGAAACCTGGAGGGGCGTGATTGGGAGGAACGGCCCCCCTGATCTGAACCCGAGTGGTGTTCAGTTATTGGACTTCTGTGCTAGTTACAGTTTGTCCATAACGAACACCATGTTCAAGCATAAGGGTGTCCATCAGTGCACATGGCACCAGGACACCCTTGGTCGTAGGTCAATGATCAACTTTGTGGTCGTCTCATCTGGCCTGCGGCCGTATGTCTTGGACACTTGGGTGAAGAGAGGGGCGGAGCTGTCAACTGATCACCACCTGGTGGTGAGTTGGATCCGATGGCGGGGGAGGAAGCTGGATTGACTCGGTAGACCCAAACATACTGTGAGGGGCTGCTGGGAACGTTTGGCCGAGTCTCCTGTCAGAGAGATCTTCAACTCCTGCCTCCGGCAGAGCTTCGACTGGATCCCGAGGGAGGCTGGAGATATTGAGTCCGAGTGGACCATGTTCTCCACCTCCATTGTCAAAGCGGCCGCTCGGAGCTGTGGACGCAAGTTCTCTGGTGCCTATCGAGGCGGCAATCCCCGAACCCGGTGGTGGACACCGGAAGTAAGGGATGCCGTCAAGCTGAAGAAGGAGTCCTATCGGGCCTGGCTGGCTTGTGGGACTCCTGAGGCAGCTGACAGGTACCGGCAGGCTAAACGGACTGCAGCCCGGGTGGTTGTGGAGGCAAAAACTCGGGCCTGGGAGGAGTTCGGTGAGGCCATGGAAAAGGACTATCGGCTGGCCTCGAAGAGATTCTGGCAAACCGTCCGGCGCCTCAGGAGGGGGAAGCAGTGCCCTACCAACGCTGTTTACAGTGGCGATGGGCGGCTGTTGACCTCAACTGGGGATGTTGTCGGACGGTGGAAGTAATACTTCGAGGATCTCCTCAATCCCGCCGTCACGTCTTCCATTGAGGAAGCAGATGCTGGGGGCTCAGAGAAGGACTCGTCCATCACCCAAGCTGAAGTCACAGAGGTGGTCAAGAAACTCCTCGGTGGCAAGGCACTGGGGGTGGATGAGATCCGCCCTGAGTACCCCAAGTCTCTGGATGTTGTGGGGCTGTCTTGGCTGACACACCTCTGCAGCATCGCGTGGCGGTCGGGGACAGTGCCTCTGGGATGGCAGACCGGTGTAGTGGTCCCTCTTTTTAAGAAGGGGGACTGGAGGGTGTGTTCCAACTATAGGGGGATCACACTTCTCAGCCTCCCCGGGAAAGTCTATGCCAGGGTACTGGAGAGGAGAATTCGGCCAATAGTGGAACCTCGGATTCAGGAGGAACAGTGTGGTTTTCGTCCTGGTCATGGAACACTGGACCAGCTCTATACCCTCTACAGGGTGCTGGAGGGTTCATGGGAGTTTTCCCAACCAGTCCACATTTGTTTTGTGGATTTGGAGAAGGCATTCGACTGTGTCCCTCGCAGCGTCCTGTGGAGGGTGCTCTGGGAATATGGGGTCCGGGGTCCTTTGCTGAGGGCTGTCTGGTCCCTGTATGACCGAAGCAGGAGTTTGGTCCGCATTGCCGGCAGTAAGTCAGACTTGTTCCCGGTCCATGTTGGACTCCGGCAGGGATGCCTTTTGTCGCCGGTTCTGTTCATAATTTTTATGGACAGAATTTCTAGGCGCAGCCAAGGGCCGGAGGGTGTCAGGTTTGGGGACCACACGGTTTCGTCTCTGCTCTTTGCAGATGACGTTGTCGTGTTGGCCCCTTCTAACCAGGACCTTCAGCATGCACTGGGACGGTTTGCAGCCGAGTGTGAAGCGGCTGGGATGGGGATCAGCACCTCCAAATCCTCCCTTAGAGATAGGGTGAGAAGCTCAGTCACTTGGGAGGAACTCGGAGTAGAGCCACTGCTCCTCCACATCGAGAGGGGACAGCTGAGGTGGCTCGGGCATCTGTTCCGGATGCCTCCTGAACGCCTTCCCGGGAAGGTGTTTCGGGCATTTCCAAAAGGGAGGAGGCCCTGGGGAAGACCAAGGACACGCTGGAGGGACTATGTCTCCCGGCTGGCCTGGGAACGCCTCGGTGTCCCCCCGGAAGAGCTAGAGGAAGTGTCTAGGGAGAGGGAAGTCTGGGCATCTCTGCTTAGACTGCTGCCCCCACGACCCGGCCCCGGATAAAGCGGAAGAAGATGGATGGATGGATAGTTGCACTCAAATCCTCCTTGTTCACATTACTTAAAAAAACTCATGTAACTACATGAACTTCAATTAACTGAGTTGTTTCTACTAAAAATGAGTATTGTCAGCTTTACTTAATAAGTGTATGTTAGGTCAACTTAACATTGCTAAGTGAAATTAACAAACTGGGTAGTGGATCTGTAGTTCCCAGCATACTCTGCAAGGGACTGCATTAGGAGAGCACAATTAGGGATAAAAGTGTTATTGTATGTGTTTTTCAGTAAAGGGAAAGATGTTGTTAGTTTATGTTAGTGTTAAATGTTCAGTTATGTTGGACATTTAGAGTTTCTGTAATTTTGTGGTTACCATTATGCAGAAGAGTGGTGCCTGTGTTTAACCTGTGGGCACTCATATACAGTGGGGAGAACCAATTTTGCAGGTTTGCCCACTTACAAAGCATGTAGAAGTCTGTATTATAGGTACTCTTCAACTGTGAGTGACAGAATCAAAAATCCAGAATATCACATCGTATGATTTTTAAGTAATTAATTTGCATTTTATTGCATGACATAAGTATTTGATACATCAGAAAAGCAGAACTTAATATTTGGTACAGAAACCTTTGTTTGCAATTACAGAGATCATACGTTTCCTGTAGTTCTTGAGCAGGTTTGCACACACTGCAGCAGGGATTTTGGCCAACTCCTCCACACAGGCCTCCTCCAGATTTTCCCTCTATAGATTTTACATTGGGTTCATGTCTGGAGACTGGCTAGGCCACTCCAGGACCTTGAGATGCTTCTTTACGGAGCCACTCCTTAGTTTCCCTGGCTGGGTGTTTCGGGTCGTTGTCATGCAGGAAGACCCAGCCACGACCCATCTTCAATGCTCTTACTGAGGGTAGGAGGTTGTTGGCCAAGATCTTGCGATACATGTTCCCATCCATCCTCCCCTCAATATGGTTTAGTCGTCCTGTCCCCTTTGCAGAAAAGCATCCCCAAAGAATGATGTTTCCACCTCCATGCTTCACGGTTGGGATGATATTCTTGGGGTTGTACTCGTCCTTCTTCTTCCCCTAATCACGGCGAGTGGAGTTTAGACTAAAAAGCTCTATTTTTGTCTCATCAGACCACATGACCATCTCCCATTCCTCCTCTGAATCATCCAGATGGTCAATGGCAAACTTCAGACGGGCCTGGACATGCGCTGGCTTGAGCAGGGGGACCTTGCGTGCGCTGCAGGAGTTTACTCCATGACGGCGTAGTGTGTTACTAATGGTTTTCTTTGAGACTGTGGTCCCAGTTCTCTTCAGGTCATTGATCAGGTCCTGGCGTGTAGTTCTGGGCTGATCCCTCACCTTCCTCATGATCATTGATGCCCCACGAGGTGAGATCTTGCATGGTTCTCCAGACCGAGGGAGATTGGCCGTCATCTTGAACTTCTTCCATTTTCTAATAATTGCGCCAACAGTTGTTGCCTTCTCACCAAGCTGCTTGCCTATTATCCTGTAGCCCATCCCAGCCTTGTGCAGGTCTACAATTGTATCCCTGATGTCCTTACACAGCTCTCTGGTCTTGGCCATTGTGGAGAGGTTGGAGCCTGTTTGATTGAGTGTGTGGACAGGTGTCTTTTATACGGGTAACGAGCTCAAACAGATGCAGTTAGGCTCAATCCCATTTCTACCCCTTAGCCCTTCTCTTTCCCCTTCCCCTTCGTTTTGCGCGTTCACGTGAAGGGGTAGGGGTGTCTCCCCCATTTTGTGATCGTGAACGCGCGATCCGGACGCGTCTGTTCTGTGAGATATTGGGTCTCTTGATAAACGAATTTGAAAACTAGGAAGATACTAAGAAAATCAACGATCTATATTAAATCGCAACTAATAGTGAAATCAGCTGATAAAATCTAAACGTAACACACTTTATAGAGTCACATAAAATTGGAGTCAGATAAAATTATTAATGGAGTCAGATTTAAAATGAGATCTCAATAAATTAAGAGAACTTCACCAAAATGCTGAAAAGGCTTACACGCAGAATTCCTTTTGACCAAGCCGTTAGAATCCGTTTTTGGGCTAATGGTGGACTCCTGCAGATGGTTCAATCTGCAGGTTGCCAGAAGACTAAAGAAACGTTATCAGAAAGATGGAAGAAAACTGTACATTTCTCGTCTATTTCCACCCACTGCAACTTATACCAACGACGGAGATAAGTGCAGTTCCAATAGCAAAATATGTGGGAGAGCGTTGCTATAATGTGACTATATTGTATTGCAATAGGGAGCACTTCCAAGTCAATACCAAATCCAAACTAGTTAGCACAGTATTTGTAATAGAAAGGATTTAATGACAAAATCTGGTTATGGTTACACTTAAAATAACTTCAAAATGGATGTATGAGATGATAAACTTATACCATTAATCGTACACAGCATGAATACAATGTTACCAGAGAGAGAGAGAGAGAGAGAGAGAGAGAGAGAGAGAGAGAGAGAGAGAGAGAGAGAGAGAGAGAGAGAGAGAGAGAAGAAGAGAGCAAAGAAGAGAAGCCCCAATGACCTCAAGAGCCAGAGAGTCAGAGCCCCAGAGGAAAAAGAGCAAGAGCAATAATTCCAATCTCCTTTTATCCCTTTTCTCTGACCATGTGACTGAAACCAAATGTGAGATATTTAAACTGACCAATCAGACCAAACTCAAACATGACATTCAAACCAAACTTCCCCCACTATAAAGTTGGGACCCCATGTGGCCTGCAGGCCTCTCTATTGTCTTCCAGATGGCCCTTGTGATAAGCAAATGGGGGGGACAACAGTAAAGCAAATCTCTTTGTTGGATTTCAAATATCAAATATCTTTGATTATTTTCAATTCCTTCAGTCCCCCCCTGGTACGTTTGGCCACGTTCACAAAGTGTCCAGAGGTGACACAGTCAACAAAGACATGCTTTCAGTTGTGTGTAGATGTCATCTTCAGACTTGTCGTCCAGGCATGTTGCAAAGTCAGTTTGTCTTCGTTCTCCTTGCAGCACTGCTTGAGAACTTCATCAAATGGTGTGGTGCAAACATAATTCGATATGCAAAATGTCCATTGAATCCTTCACACCTCAAGAACAGTCACTGACGATGAGAACAAACGCTTGTCTCTCTTTCTGATGCAGAGGTGAACAGGAGGTGAACTCAAGCAGCAGGAATCCTGTAACATATTGCCCAACAAACAGCAAAATAGCATACATGGCATTTGTCATTGGTCAGAAGTTTGATATGGTCAGATTAAAATAATCTCTGGCAATAAGCCTTTAACTCGATGTACTTAATAAAGTGGTCAAGGTTTAGAATAAAAGAAGATCTCACAAGCTCTTACATTATTTTTTAGAAATATTGAAATAAATTGCAGTATAACAAAACAACAATCATTGTTGGTTTTAAACCCCTCTTTCATGAGAAGTATCAGAAAAATATTGTGTACCCAAATACAGAAATTCAATTGAATTCATGTCCAAAACCATTGTTACATTGTAAAATGGAAAAATACAAAATCAAAATTCAAAATCAAAAAAGTTTAAAATCAAATGCATTCTTACAATACAATGATAAAATAATATTTTTCACTAGGTAAGAATGAGAAATACCCTTTTGATATTTAACTTGGTTAAACAAATAATACCTGATTTAGTAAATCAAAAGAAAGAAACAAAACAAACAATAACTGGAGGAAATTCGCAGTTATAACAGTCTAGATGTAAAGACTTTGTGAGGCAGATGGAGATTTGACTTTGTGAGAAGATCAAATCTATGAGACTGAATTTAGCTGTGACTATGTGTAAATCACGCCCAAACAATGATGAGGAAGTCTGCAATTGTGATGCAAATGTAGCCCTGTTGTAACAGGCAGCCAGCAATACAATATCAGTATGAGGTGTGGTCTGGCTCAAAATCTTCTCACACCAGTGTTTTTGTTAAAGAGCATGATAAAATGCAAAGTTTGGAGTTCTCAAATCCTGCTGTGATGAAAACATTCTCATGGTAAATGCAATTGTAATTCACACTGTAGCCACATGGCAATTCTGTGCTCCTGTACATGGTTTAACTGCAGCTATATAGGAAATAGCAGAGTTTCCACTATAGGAGACTAACAAATTCAACATAGACCCACATGCAATCTTGAAATTGCTATACAATTCCAGTATTAAAGTTATTCCAATTTCCATGATACAGGGCCTAGAATGCATAGCATCTACAGCCTAAATCCTAAGTGTTTCATACAACACTTACAGTAAAGCAATCATGTGTTTTAAAGAATAAACTTGACTAGTCTATGTGTAATTCTTAGCACAAACAACTAAAATGTGTAATCAATGCGCACAATGTGTTATACAATTACAAATCTGAAAATACAAACAGGATCATTGCAATCTGGATATTTTACTATTAAACTCATTGCTATTAGGCTGCTAGCCCACTCGCAAGTGAAGTTAATAGCTGAAGGCCTTGCATGAACAATGCAGTCAACTCACTGAGAGTTTTACCTGCATCTACAGTATACTTGAAAATAGATGTCGTCACATCACGTAGCCTTTTACAACTTATGAAGTTTAAAGCCTCAATTATTTCACCATGTTTAGATTTCTTTTGGTGTTTGCCATTTAATTCCCAATATTTGACCATTTCATCATCTGAACGTTTAATTCCAACATACTCTTTCTTGAGTTTGGACAAGGTAGGTGTGACGGTCATGGAATGACCGCATCTCTAATCTGGACTATATATGTGTAAATGAACTCCCTCTCACACGTGCACGCACATACACACACACGCACACGCACACAGAGACTGTTCATTGACAAGAATTTATTGTGGTTACCTATCGAAAGGCGCTAATGAAATACCTGTGTTTATTGTGCAGTATTGTTTGTCCCATGATTTTAGAGTTCCGACGGGGAAACAGTGGCGGGAATCTTCAGTTCCGCTAATGTGGGGACTGTACCATTTAATAATTGAGCGTGGGTGTTTCAGGGACAACGCGGCCGAGTTGCTTCTGTTAGTATTCCTGTTCAATGCATGTTAAATGAGATCTGTGATAACATAAGAGAAGATGTATTTGTTTTCAATGCTATGTCAACATGTTTCTCCTAGAATCTATATTTATGGGAAAATGTGTAAAGTGTTGTATGTGAGTTCGTCCCTCCCCATGGGGTAATGGTGCTGGCCACCAGTATAAATGTGTGTATTTGTTTAATGGAGTGAGTCTGTGTTGGTTGCTGCAGTGGAGAGTGTGGCTTGAGGGCTGCAGGTATTTCTATTTGTTTGATTTCTTTTCTTTGTATTCTTTGAGGAACTTAATTTTTGGAAAAGATTGTATTTTGCATTCTTTGTTTTGGATTCTAATTTGGATGTCTATTGAATACTTATTTTCCTAGTTTTTTTCTTATTTCTGGTAATGGTATATTTTTGGGGTTTGGGTTATTCCTATTTTTCATGTGTAAAATAAATATTCATTTATACTTTAAACCTCTTGTAGTCACTCTGCCTCTGTTTAATTTTTGCCACACCCTTCCTTTTTGGTTGCCCATCGTGGGGGTCCGTTACAAGTGGTGTCAGAAGTGGGATGGCAAGAAGAGAGCAGTAGTGTTTCTTTTGGGGTTTTCGTTTACAATTTTGCCCCCCCCATTTGCCATTTTTTCTTTCCTTTTTGTTTTTACTACTCTCCACTGCAGACAACAGTGCCAGTCCATCATGGCTCCTAAAAAAGTGCGGGCGGTGCAAGTAGAGGTTGAGGAACCTGCTGGAGTTGTGGCAGAAGGAGACGATGAGGGTGAATTGGAAGAGGAACTGGGGAGCCTCACTGAGGATGTCTCACTGGCGGAGCTGAGAGACATGTTCCGATCACATTTCGCACTGCAGCAGGCTAGAGACCGCCGCAGGGAGCAAGAGGCGGGCCGACAGGAGGCTCGATGGAGAGCCATGCAGCATCAGTTCTCCCTGCTACAGCAAGAGGTGCATGTGAGAACCACCCCAGATCCAGGACCCAGCAGTAGCGACCAATATGGCCTCCCATCACAACCAACAGTCCAGCGAGTACCCTCAGTCTTACAGGATGGTCCAGGCAGCGGACACTTTGCATCAGCAGCAGCATCTCCAGGGGAAAGCCATGGCCAGAGTCATCTGAGAATGGAGAGGGAGCCCCACCTGCAACGTCTGAGTGAGACAGATGATGTTGAGCATTATTTAGCTACATTTGAGAGAATAGCTATGGCGTGTCGGTGGCCAACAACCGACTGGGCAGTTAGGTTGGTGCCCCTCCTGACGGGCAAAGCGAGGGCCGCATATGTACACATGGACATGGTAGACTCACTTGATTATGAAAAGGTTAAGGCAGCCATTCTTGCAAAGTATGATATAAATTCAGAGACTTATCGCCTTCAGTTCCGGGCTACAGAAGTGAGGGAGGATGAAACCCCAAAGGAGTTGTATGCCAGACTTAAAGAACATTATTCTAAATGGGTGCAGCCACAGCATCATACTAAGGAGGAGATTGGAGAGATCATTGTTTTGGAGCAGTTTCTGCGCATGCTGGCACCTGATCTCCAAGTCTGGATTAAGGAGCGGGATCCTGGCTCGGCGGCGGAAGCTGCAAGTTTAGCAGACACCTTTGTGGCCGCTCGACGCAAGACTCAGCCATGGACATTCAAGCGGTGGAAGGGAAGTAAAGATTCAACCAAGCTCCAGCATGCCTTTCCGACTGCAGTCAGGGCCATCAATGAAGGTAAGTCTGTGAGTGATAAGGTTGGTTCTTTCAAACAAAGCCCTGGTTTTAAGGTTGGGGTGCGTAGGACTCTTATATGTTATCAATGTGGACAGGAAAGCCACAAACAGTCAAGGTGCCCTAGTAATGCTTCTACTCAGGCCAATGTGTGTACAGTTCCAAGACCTAGCTGTTTAGCAACTCGGATTGTATTGCCTTATGTGGAGGTAGTCCTTAATGGGAAAAAGGTTAGAGCACTTGTAGACACAGGAAGTATGCAATCGCTGGTGCGTTCTGACTTGTTACCTATAGAGGTGAGGAGTCACACTTCCGTAGCACAGATTTGTTGTGTTCACGGAGACGAGAGGCAGTACCCTACAGCAAGTGTCCAGGTAAATATACAGGGGCAGGCTTATTTGTTGGAGGTAGGTGTGGTAGATGGGTTGCCTTATCCAATGATTTTAGGTCGAGACTTGCCTGTTTTGGTAGACTTGCTCGCGGATGGCAATGACTGCCGTAGTAAGGAATGTAGTGTAGCTCTGACCCGGGCTCAAGCTCAGAAATCAAATGCAGATGTTCAGTCCCTTAGTATGTTACCTTATTTTGGGGCAGAGTTAGAAGCTCAGCCAGGTAAGTCTAGAAAAACGAAACGGCAAAAGAGACGAGAGAAGCTAATTTTTGCAGTGGCACAGTGTGATGAACCTCTGTTAGAACAGGATCTAGTCCCAGTGGATATCCCTAAGGGGATTGGGTTGTTGCAGCAAGAGGATTCAGTGATTGGGCCCCTCTATAGGCAGGTTCAGGAAGAAGTACAAGCTGATGACCCTACATCAGGTAGTTCAGGGAGTCTGATGTGTATTAAAGACGGCGTGCTGTATAAGGGGAAGGGAATAGATGCTCGCATTGTGGTCCCTCAGAAGGCGAAGGATATTGTGCTTGAGTTGGGCCATTCCATCCCCTGGGCCGGCCATTTAGGAAGGCAAAAGACGTCAGCTCGAATTAGCCGTAATTTTTTTGGGCCAAATATGAATAAAGAGGTGTCAGAGTTTTGTAGAACTTGTCCTCAGTGCCAGAAGATTGCCAGTAGAGGTCCTCCCAGAGCTCCGTTAGAGCCCCTTCCTGTAATTGGTGTGCCCTTTGAACAGTTAGGGATGGATGTGGTAGGGCCATTAGAGCGAAGTAAAGCTGGAAATCGCTTTATGCTGGTAATCACAGATTACGCAACAAGGTACCCTGAGGTTTTCCCTCTCAAGTCAGTCAAGGCTAGGACAGTTGCAATTTGCCTTATGCAGTTGTTTTCGCGGGTGGGTTTTCCCAAAACTATATTGACTGATCAAGGTTCAAACTTCATGTCCAAGCTTCTCCGACAAGCATACAGTTGTTACCCAGTGATAGTAGCAAGCTGCTCGCTAAATGGCAGGGACCTTGTGAGGTACTCCGTAAGCTTGGACCTACCACGTATGAGGTTGTCAATTCCGGAAAACGGCGCTCAAGTCGGGTACTGCATGTTAATTTGCTTAAGAAATGGCATGAGAGATTGCCCCAAGTGGCTGAGGTGTGTATGATTCGGCAGGTAGCGGATGAAGATGAGGTGGAGGAACAATACCTGCCACTGCCTTCAGCAAACACCGTGGACCTCAATCATCTCTCACCCCCTCAACAGTCACAGCTTCATAAGATTTGTGGCATGGGGGTGTGCCAGGAGGAACCGGGGCGCACCACTCTGATTCATCATAACATCACCTTGCATGAGGGAGCTGCGACCCGACGTAAGTGCTACCGTATTCCTGAACGTCTTTTACCAGCTTTGAAGGAGGAAGTGAATCAAATGCTGGCCATGGGTATCATTGAGCCGTCTAGAAGTGAGTGGTGTAGCCCAGTGGTCTTGGTACCTAAAAAAGATGGGAGTCTACGCTTTTGTGTGGACTTCAGATATCTGAATTCGGTGTCCAAATTTGACTCCTATCCTACCCCACGAATTGACGACTTGATTGACCAGCTTGGAAGGGCTAGGTGGTTGACCACACTTGATTTATGTAAAGGCTACTGGCAAGTCCCATTGAGTGACAATGCAAAAGAGCTGACAGCCTTCAAGACTCCCTGGGGCCTCTTCCATTTCTGTACTATGCCCTTTGGCCTGCATGGGGCGCCAGCAACATTTCAAAGATTAATGGACCAGGTGCTGGTTGGTCTGAATGGGTACGCAGCCGCGTATTTAGATGATGTCGTAATTTTTAGTTCATCTTGGGAGGAACATCTTGAGCATCTTGAAGAGGTGTTTAGGCGAATCCAATCAGCTGGCCTTACTATCAACCCCCGCAAATGTGCCATAGCCAAGAAAGAAACCGAATACCTGGGGTATGTGATCGGCGGTGGTGTTATTAGGCCCCAAATTCAAAAGATACGAGCAATTCAAGACTGTTCCCTCCCTCAGACAAAAACCCAAGTGAGAGCGTTCCTGGGCATGGCTGGGTGGTATAGACGATTTGTGCCTAATTTTTCTGTTCGAGCGGCAGCTTTGACCGATTTGACACGGAAGAACTGTCCTGTCCAAATTCAGTGGACTGAGGTGGCTCAGAATGCCTTCCAGGACATCAAAGAGGCACTATGCAATGATCCAGTGCTGTCTTGCCCCAATTTTAAAGAACTTTTTGTTTTACAGACTGACGCTTCTAATCAGGGCTTAAAAACGGAAAAAAATATCAATCGGTTCACTCCGAGCAGAATCGATATTATAGCGTTTCGGTTTTTGCGTTCCTCAATAAACATTACTGTTCCGAAAACGGTTTGATATGAAAAAATACCGGTTAATAACGTTATTTTAATTAAGCCTATATACTTTAAACAAATATGTATAAATTTTAAACAAATATGTATAAATAGACTTATTTTCACTCAATAATAATATAACACATGGTAATTCAACTTGAATATTTATTTAATAACATTTTTAAAACCAGAAATACATGCATTAATTACAAGGCATAAACAGCGGACCTGTTTTAATGGAGCATTAGACAATCGAAAGTGGCCTCTAATGCCAAATTATTTTCAGAAGAGTGATAACATTCTTTGTACATAACTTTTTTTCAACACGACTTGTTTTAAAAAATGCATGAATAAAGAATAAATAAACTGGATAACCATTGCTCTTTTAATGCACCGTCAACTGCTAATTTCAAAGCAAACACTGCGCAACACGTTCTTGCATCACATAATCAAATTCAGTCAGCTAATAAAGCTTGCATTTAATGCAATATAACATACCATTTAATACGAAGCATCAACCGTCTATATAGAAAACATTGACCTGTCCTGTATTGGCAATCTGAAAGACTATAGGAAAAATGTTTGATAGATGCTATAGCCTACTTGGATAGGCTTAAACGGAATCCATAAACTATCCTAAATCAGTCTATTTGAGCTTAAAGTCCGTACTGCTTATTTAAACGTTCGAAAAGAATGTCCTCCAATACCTGCACATTCATTGTAGACCTCAGCGGGGAAAGAAATGTACTTGAGGCATGAAAATGCGCGCTCACACTGACTTGCGTTACCGGTAGATTCATAGATGATGGTGCGCGGGCATTTCACTCACGCTTGATCCGTCAACGTCACATGCTGTACTACTCATTTCATGATTGGTCACTGCCAAATTAAAATATTAAAGAGAACGATAAAATAACGTTATTAACCGGTTAATGGTCATTTCAAATTAACGTTTCTGTTCAGAACGATTCAAATTGATTTTGATTTCGTTTCCGTTTTTGTTCCTCTTAAAATTTCGTTCGTTTCCGGTTTTCGTTTTCGTTCCTTGAACCGGTTCAGAGCCCTGCTTCTAATACAGGCATAGGAGCAGTGCTGTTACAAGGGGAACTGGGGAATAGGCATCCAGTGGCCTACATAAGTCGGAAGCTGTATCCCAGAGAAGTGAAATACTCCACAGTTGAGAAGGAGTGCTTGGCCGTTAAATGGGCCCTGGACACGTTCAGGTACTACCTTCTTGGCCGAGAGTTCCTCCTGGAAACTGATCACCGGCCACTGCAATGGATGGATCGCATGAGAGACTCAAATGCACGAATTACTCGATGGTACTTGTCAATGCAACCATATCGTTTTAGAGTCCAGCATGTGCCAGGAAAGAGTAATGCTACGGCGGACTTTCTTTCTCGCCTCCCGGCTTGAAAATGGGTGCGGGGGAGTGTGACGGTCACGGAATGACCGCATCTCTAATCTGGACTATATATGTGTAAATGAACTCCCTCTCACACGTGCACGCACATACACACACACGCACACGCACACAGAGACTGTTCATTGACAAGAATTTATTGTGGTTACCTATCGAAAGGCGCTAATGAAATACCTGTGTTTATTGTGCAGTATTGTTTGTCCCATGATTTTAGAGTTCCGACGGGGAAACAGTGGCGGGAATCTTCAGTTCCGCTAATGTGGGGACTGTACCATTTAATAATTGAGCGTGGGTGTTTCAGGGACAACGCGGCCGAGTTGCTTCTGTTAGTATTCCTGTTCAATGCATGTTAAATGAGATCTGTGATAACATAAGAGAAGATGTATTTGTTTTCAATGCTATGTCAACATGTTTCTCCTAGAATCTATATTTATGGGAAAATGTGTAAAGTGTTGTATGTGAGTTCGTCCCTCCCCATGGGGTAATGGTGCTGGCCACCAGTATAAATGTGTGTATTTGTTTAATGGAGTGAGTCTGTGTTGGTTGCTGCAGTGGAGAGTGTGGCTTGAGGGCTGCAGGTATTTCTATTTGTTTGATTTCTTTTCTTTGTATTCTTTGAGGAACTTAATTTTTGGAAAAGATTGTATTTTGCATTCTTTGTTTTGGATTCTAATTTGGATGTCTATTGAATACTTATTTTCCTAGTTTTTTTCTTATTTCTGGTAATGGTATATTTTTGGGGTTTGGGTTATTCCTATTTTTCATGTGTAAAATAAATATTCATTTATACTTTAAACCTCTTGTAGTCACTCTGCCTCTGTTTAATTTTTGCCACACCCTTCCTTTTTGGTTGCCCATCGTGGGGGTCCGTTACAGTAGGTTAAATTTTTTCACTCCATAAAGCAAACAATATGTCTCTAGAAAATTTCCCTTCCATCCCGAGGAGATGGTTCAATCTGCAGGGTTGCCAGAAGACTAAAGAAACGTTATCAGAAAGATGGAAGAAAACTGTACATTTCTCATCCATTTCTACCCACTGCCACCCACACCAACTACGGAGATAAGTGCAGTTACAATAGCAAAATATGTGGGAGAGCGTTGCTATAATGTGACTATATTGTATTACAATAGGGAGCACTTCCAAGTCAATACCAAATCAAAACTAGTTAGCACAGTATTTGTAATAGAAAGGTTTTAATGACAAAATCTGGTTATGGTTACACTTAAAATAACTTCAAAATGGATGTATGAGATGAAAAACTTATACCATTAATCGTACACAGCATGAATACAATGTTACCAGAGAGAGAGAGAGAGAGAGCGAGAGAGCGAGAGAGCGAGAGAGAGAGAGAGAGAGAGAGAGAGAGAGAGAAGCCCCAATGACCTCAAGAGCCAGAGAGTCAGAGCCCCAGAGGAAAAAGAGCAAGAGCAATAATTCCAATCTCCTTTTATCCTTTTCTCTGACCATTTGACTGAAACCAAATGTGAGATATTTAAACTGACCAATCAGACCAAACTCAAACATGACATTCAAACCAAACTTCCCCCACTATAAAGTTGGGACCCCATGTGGCCTGCAGGCCTCTCTATTGTCTTCCAGATGGTCCTTGTGATAAGCAAATGGGGGTGACAACAGTAAAGCAAATCTCTTTGTTGGATTTCAAATATCAAATATCTTTGATTATTTTCATTGTCATTACACAAGTACAAGGCAACGAAATGCAGTTTAGGTATAACCAGAAGTGCAATAGCAGCAAGTGCAGGATATACAGTGGTTGCGTAAGTGCAGCACATGGATGTGTACTGAATATGTATAAATATGTATAAATAGAGAGATGGTTATTACTATAAACATAATTTACAGGTGAATATGTACGGTGAATAAATATACAGATGGCTATTACTATAAACATAATTTACAGGTGAATATGTACGGTGAATAAATATACAGATGGCTATTACTATAAACAGATTTTACAGGTGAATATGTACTATGAATATAATATACAGATGGCTATTACTACAACCCCAAATAAGAAAAAGTTGGGACAGTATGAAAAACGCAAATAAAAAACAAAAGAAGTGATTTCTAAATTTACTTTGACTTGTATTTCATTGCAGACAATATGAACACAAAATATTTCATGTTTTGTCTGGTCAACTTCATGTCATTTGTAAATATGCATCCTTTCCTGTCATTCAGACCTGCAACACATTTAAAAAAAAGTTGGGACAGTAAAGCATTTACCACTTTGTAATGTTGCCATTCATTTTCACAACACTTAAAAGACGTTTAGGGACTGAAGACACCAAGTGATGAAGTGTTTCAGGTGTAATTTTGTCCCATTCTTCCTGCAAACAAGTCTTAAGGTGGGAAACAGTACGGGGTCTTCGTTGTCGCATTTTGCGCTCCAAAATCTCTATGTACTTTTCAGCATTAATGGTGGCTTCACAGAAGTGCAAGTTACCTTTGCCAAGGGCACTGACACAACCCCATACCATGACAGATCCTGGCTTTTGGACTTGTTGCTGGTAACAGTCTGGATGATTATTTTTTTCTTTGGTCCGGAGCACACGGCGTCCATTCCTCCCAAAAAATACCTGAAATACTGATTCATCTGACCACAGTACACGTTTCCACTGTGTGATGGTCCATCCCAGATGCCTCCGAGCCCAGAGAAGTCGACGGCGCTTCTGGACACTGTTAACATAGGGCTTCCTTTTGCCACAGTACAGTTTTAACTGGCATTTGTGGATGTAACTACGTATTGTGGTACTTGACAAAGGTTTGCCAAAGTAGTCCTGAGGCCATGTGGTGATATCAATTATAGATGAATGACGATTCTTGATGCAGTGCCGCCTGAGGGATCGGAGATCACAGTTGTTCAGCTTAGGCTTGCGCCCTTGTCCTTTACGCACTGAAATTCCTCCAGATTCCTTGAATCTTTTAATTATGTTATGCACTGTTGAATGTGAAATATCCAAATCTCTTCCTATCTTTCTTTGAGGAACATTGTTTTTAAACATTTCAATAATTTTATCACGTATTTGTTGGCAAACTGGCGATCCTCGGCCCATCTTTGCTCCTAAAGGATTAGACCTTTCTTGGATGCTGCTTTTGTACCAAATCATAATTACAATCACCTGTTGACATCACCTGTTTCAAATCACATCATTATTTAACCATTTTACCTCATTACTAGCCCTAAATTGCCCTAAATTGCCTAAGTTGCAGGTCTGAATGACAGGAAAGGATGCATATTTACAAATGACATGAAGTTGACCAGACAAAACATGAAATATTTTGTGTTCATATTGTCTGCAATGAAATACAAGTCAAAGTAAATTTAGAAATCACTTCTTTTATTTTTTATTTCCATACTGTCCCAACTTTTTCTGATTTGGGGTTGTATAAACAGAATTTTACAGATAGAGGTATACAATAATATGTTAGGCTAATATGAGGAATAGCAGTGGATTAAGGTAGAGCAATAAATTATGGACAGAGCTATCCGAAAAGAAAAAAAAAGTGTAAAAGTGCAGTGGGAAGTGGTTGCATAATACAGTTAGAAGTACGGTGCAAAATGCAAATGTAAACTGTTGGTACTATAAATACAGTCGGCAGTGCAAATGAGCATAATCCAATTAAGATATGGTCGTGCAGAATGCATAAGTAAACCGTTGTTACTGTAATAAACAGTCGGTAGTGCAAATAACAAAGTGAAGGAAGATGTGAGGTAGGAGAGTTAGCAGTTTATGAGGGAAGTGGATCAACGGGGGTTCGAGTTCAGTAAAGAGACAGCTCTGGGGAAAAAACTGTTCTTTAGTCTACTGGTCCTGGTCCGGAGGATCCTGAAACGCCTGCTGGAGGGCAGAAGAGAAAACAGTCTGTGGGCTGGGTGAGAGGAGTCCTTGAGGATGCTGCGAGCTCGATGCAGGCAGCGTTTCCTCTGGATGTGCTCGATGGCAGGTAGTGGAGTCCCTGTGATGCGCTGGGCAGTTTTCACCACCCGCTGCAGTGCCTTGCGCTCCGCAACAGAGCAGCTCCCATACCATACTGCCACACAGTTGGTCAGGATGCTTTCTATTGCGCAGCGGTAGAAGTTCACCAGGATAGCCGAGGAGAGCTGATTCTTCCTCAGTGTCCTCAGGAAGAAGAGGCGCTGGTGAGCCTTCTTGACCAGGCTGGAGGTGTTGGTCGTCCACGACATGTCCGCCGAGATGTGGATCCCCAGGAACTTGAAACTGGAGACACGCTCAACGGCCATTCCATTGATGTGGATGGTGTCGTGTGTGCCTCTTGACTCTTTCCTGAAGTCCACGATGAGCTCCTTCGTTTTGGTGGTGTTGAGGAGCAGGTTATTATCAGCGCATCATGTGGCCAGGTGCTGGATCTCCTCCCTGTAGGCAGTCTCATCGTTGTTGCTGATGAGACCAATCACCGTAGAGTCGTCTGCAAACTTGACGATGGAATTAGATCCATACACGGGCTTGCAGTCGGAGGTGAAGAGGGAGTAGAGAAACGGACTTAGCACACAGCCCTGTGGTACACCAGTGTTGAGTGTGATGGACGTGGAGCAGGTGGATCCTGATCTAACATTCTTTGGTCTGTCAGTTAGGAAGTCCAAAATCCAGTTACACATTGAAGTGTTGATGCCCAGGCCTCCAAGTTTGGCTGTTAACTTGGTTGGAATGACAGTGTTGAATGCTGAGCTGAAGTCATCAAACAGCATGCGTGCATAAGTGTTCTTATGGTCCAGATGGGTGAGCACAGAGTGCAGTGCCATGGAAACTGCATCCTCTGTGCTCCTATTACTGCGGTAGGCAAACTGGTGTGAGTCCAATGTGGATGGTAGAGAGTCTTTTAAGTGTTCCAGGACCAGCTGCTCAAAGCACTTCATAATGATGGGTGTGAGTGCTACAGGGCAGTAGTCATTAGGGCACCTCGGGCTAGAGTGTTTTGGCACTGGCACAATGGAAGTGTGTTTAAAGCATGATGGTACAGCTGCTTGGGCAAGAGACAGGTTGAAAATGTCTGTAAAAACCCCAGCGAGCTGCTCCGCACATGCCCTGAGAACACGACCAGGGATGTTGTCTGGTCCAGCAGCCTTGTGCGCGCTGATCCGGCTCAGTGCCTTGCAGACATCTGTGGAGGAGAGTGTGATTGGTGGGTGGTCAGCTGAGGGTTTGAGCTTGGTGGCAGTTTCTCTGTTGTTTCTTTCAAAGCGAGCATAAAAGTAATTTAGCTCGTTCAGAAAGTTGACATCAGTGGCTGCGGGGGTGGAGTGGGTGGGTTTGTAGTCACTGATGGCCTGAATGCTCTGCCACATGCGTCGAGGGTCAGAGTTGGAAAAGTGTGACATTATTAAGTAAACTGCACATATAAATATTATGTAACAGTGACAAATTCAAATGGTTTGTATTTACTCAAAGAAATCATGTCAGCTTTACTTGAATTTCTTTTCATTACTTGATATAAAATAAATGTTAACTGAAATAAAAATAAAGAAAAACTTAAACTTGATATACTATACTAACTAAAACAGAAATACACAATTATAAAAACTATATAGATGCATTTAAAAAACAAACAAAAAAAGTGAATTGAGTTCTCTTTATTTTTAATGTCAAAAGCACAATGATGTCAAAATGACAGTTTTGACATGTATTCAAGTAACAGTCGGTTATGTAATGCTTAAATGCTCAATTAATGCATTACAGTTTAACTAAACTCATTAGATTTGAGTCGACTAAAACAAAAAATCCAGGTTACTAAAATATGGTAAAATGAATTCAAAATTAAATCAATTGGTTTCCAGTCTCTTCTAGTCAATCAAATTCAAATCAAACAATATTCAATGATTTTCACACAAATCGTTCAAAAAAGCACCAATCCTGTGGCATTTCACAGCAACACTAGTTTATTTGTAAACTTCAGATTTACTTGAATGTTTTGAATCTGAAGAAAACATTTGCTCACTGTGAC
Source organism: Romanogobio albipinnatus (assembly GCA_023566225.1). Taxonomy (NCBI): domain Eukaryota; kingdom Metazoa; phylum Chordata; class Actinopteri; order Cypriniformes; family Gobionidae; genus Romanogobio; species Romanogobio albipinnatus. The sequence continues at coordinate 6,808,927 of CM042247.1, read as the reverse complement.
ACAGAACAACACTTTTTAATATGAGTCCCTAGATGACTTGAGTGTCTAAAACTCTTCCCACACTGAGTACAGCGGTACGGCTTCTCTCCAGTATGAACTCGCTCATGTGATTTCAGAGATCCAGACTGAGTGAAACTCTTGTCACAATATGAGCACTTGTAAGGTTTTTCTCCAGTATGAATTCTTTGGTGCTGTATCAGATAATCAGCTCTAGTAAAGCTCTTCCCACAGTCAAAGCACATATACTCTCTCACTTCATTATGTGTTTTCTGGTGCAGTTTAAAACTGTCCAGTCTTGAAAAACTCTTTCCACAGAGAGAACACACATGAGGCTTCTCATCTAAATGAACTGTCAGGTGTTGTTCTAGATGTGATGATGAAATAAAATCTTTACCACAATGATCACAGTTAAATGGTTTCTCTCCAGAGTGAATCATCTTGTGTATTTTGAGGTTTCCTTTTTGTGTGAAACTCTTTCCACACTGAGTGCATGTATACGGTTTCTCTCCAGTGTGAACTCTCATGTGTGTGTTAAGGTTTCCTTTATGTCTGAAACTCTTTCCACACTGAGTGCAGGTGTGCAGCTTTTTGGCTTTTGTTCTTTGAGTTTTAAAGTTGTGATGTTCCTCCTTCACTTCATTCAGTTCTTGTCTTTGCTGTTTTACTTCCACCTGGTCTAAAATACACATCAAGTTAGAATCAGTTCAAGTGAACCCTGATTTAATAGCAGAAAGCAACAGAGATCAGGTATCAGACCTTTCATGTGGTATTTTTGTTCTATATCATTTACTTTCAATATAGTTAAAATATGTATGATAACTACTATATACAAGGTTATGATCATTTAGATGCATGTATCTCTATCATTTATCATCCATATACTGCACATTAATTCACATCTACCAAAGCAGTCAACAATGAAGAATCAAGAATGGACACCAACCTGTTTGTTCCTCAGTATCTTCATGTTTTATTCTGGATGGTTCTGGATCACTCATGTCTTCAATCTCCTCTTTAATAAACTCCATCTTTAACAGTCCCACAGATTTCAGCTGCTACACCTGGAGTTTGTCCTTCTCTTGTAGGATGATGTGGATATTCCCAGTATTTATTGGTGAATTGTTGTGGGAGGGGCTTCACTGCAGGTGTGAACTGTGATCACTGTGTTTTGATTCAATCTGCATTTAAAAAGCACAGGCCATAATGTTTAACTGAGCTGCTGAAAAGCCAAAAGTTCCCTGTTTTCACCTCATTCATTATGGTGATGTCTGAGATCTGCTGTAAATTGGCACATTAAGCACATTTTATTGGCGTCGACAGGCTGACACAAACTACAGGATCATCACCTTTGAAATCACTTCAGTTCTTGTCTTTGCTCTTTCACTTCCATCGGGTCTGAAATCAAATGAGTTCATGGAAGATACATGTGAAGATTCAAGTGAACCCTGATTTCACAACAGAAAACAAGTCATGTCACATGAAATCATGCACTCAAAAAACTTTCACTGTTGTTAGTTGCACTCAAATCCTCCTTGTTCACATTACTTAAAAAAACTCATGTAACTACATGAACTTCAATTTACTGAGTTGTTTCTACTAAAAATGAGTATTGTCAGCTTTACTTAATAAGTGTTTGTTAGGTCAACTTAACATTGCTGAGTGAAATGAACAAACTGGGTAGTGGATCTGTAGTTCCCAGCATGCTCTGCAAAGGACTGCATTAGAAGAGTACATTTAGGGATAAAAGTGTTATTTTATGTGTTTTTGGGTAAAGGGAAAGATGTTGTTAGTTTATGTTAGTGTTAAATGTTCAGTTATGTTGGATATTTAGAGTTTCTGTAATTTTGTGGTTACCATTATGCAGAAGAGTGGTGCCTGTGTTTAGCCTGTGGTCACTCATATACAGTGGGGAGAACCAATTTTGCAGGTTTGCCCACATACAAAGCATGTAGAAGTCTGTTTCATAGATACTCTTCAACTGTGAGTGACAGAATCAAAAATCCAGAATATCACATTGTATGATTTTTAAGTAATTAATTTGCATTTTATTGCATGACATAAGTATTTGATCAGTGTTGGGCACTTTACTTAAAAAAAGTAATTAGTTATAGTTACTAGTTATTTCTTACAAATAGTAACTGAATTAGTATCTGAGTTACATCATTATAAAAGTAACTAATTACCAGGGAAAGTAATTACTGCGTTACTTTTTTTTTTCTTTTCAAATGTTCAAATATGTCAAATAACTTGGACGCCCCCAATATTAAATAGGTTAAATGAAGGAATTGGACCCTAAATAGAATACATTATTATTATAAAACATTGTACATTAATGTAGGCTACACTATTGCTGTGGGACAATGTGAGAGACACCTATCAAATTCAATACATTATTGTAAATATTATCTGTAGACCTACTATAGTGTAAATATTGTGTAAATATTATCAGTCCTATACTACTCCTTTGGTAGTGGAGCTCATGTTATCACCTGGGTTTTTAGCCACTAATGTTGTGGCTGTGATGATGTGAGGCTTCATTAGATTAGAATTACTTGCCACAGACGTGGAGAGACTCTTTCTTCCTGGGCATAAGTTGCACGTTACATAAACATTCTGACCTTTCACCTCAATGACGGAAAAGTAGCGCTTATACTTCCAGTTTGCGAAAGCTACCTTTGAAGTCGTTGGACTTGCCATCGCTCTGACTCTTCCTGGTCGTGTGTGACTTTGCATATATGCGTGTGCGTGTGTGTGTGTGTGTGTGTGTGTGTGTGTGTGTGTGTGTGTGTGTTAACTCAACCTATCAACCTCAACCTTGTCTCCCACCCACCAATCATCATCAGTTATGTGTATCAAACACGCATGGCATGGCATGGCATGCACGCACGCCCGCCCGTACGTACGCACACACACACACACACACACACACACACACACACACACACACACACACACACACACTCACACGTTGCAGGGCCGACTGACAGAGAGCCTGTTCGGATGAAAACCGCTTCAGTGAGCTCAATTATAGTAACGCCGCATTTTATTCTCGGTAACGCTAATGGCGTTGTAACGGGAGAAACAGTAATTCGTAAACAGTAATTGATTGCTCGTTACTGGAAAAAAATTATTCCGTTAGTAACGCCGTTTATCTATAACGCCGTTATTCCCATCACTGTATTTGATACACCAGAAAAGCAGAACTTAATATTTGGTACAGAAACCTTGTTTGCAATTACAGAGATCATACGTTTCCTGTAGTTATTAAGCAGGTTTGCACACACTGCAGCAGGGATTTTGGCCCACTCCTCCACACAGACCTTCTCCAGATTTTCCCTCCAAAGATTTTCCATTGGGTTCAGGTCTGGAGACTGGCTAGGCCACTCCAGGACCTTGAGATGCTTCTTTACGGAGCCACTCCTTAGTTTCCCTGGCTGGGTGTTTCGGGTCGTTGTCATGCTGGAAGACTCAGCCACGACCCATCTTCAATGCTCTTACTGAGGGAAGGAGGTTGTTGGCCAAGATCTTGCGATACATGTCCCCATCCATCCTCCCCTCAATACGGTTTAGTCATCCTGTCCCCTTTGCAGAAAAGCATCCCCAAAGAATGATGTTTCCACCTCCATGCTTCACGGTTGGGATGATGTTCTTGGGGTTGTACTCGTCCTTCTTCTTCCTCCAATCACGGCGATTGGAGTTTAGACCAAAAAGCTCTATTTTTGTCTCATCAGACCTTCTCCCATTCCTCCTCTGGATCATCCAGATGGTCATTGGCAAACTTCAGACGGGCCTGGACATGCGCTGGCTTGAGCAGGGGGACCTTGCGTGCGCTGCAGGAGTTTACTCCATGACGCGTAGTGTGTTACTAATGGTTTTCTTTGAGACTGTGGTCCCAGCTCTCTTCAGGTCATTGATCAGGTCCTGCCGTGTAGTTCTGGGCTGATACCTCACCTTCCTCATGATCATTGATGCCCCACGAGGTCCAGACCGAGGGAGATTGACCGTCATCTTGAACTTCTTCCATTTTCTAATAATTGCGCCAACAGTTGTTGCCTTCTCACCAAGCTGCTTGCCTATTATCCTGTAGCCCATCCAAGCCTTGTGCAGGTCTACAATTGTATCCCTGATTTCCTTACACAGCTCTCTGGTCTTGACCATTGTGGAGAGGTTGGAGCCTGTTTGATTGAGTGTGTGGACAGGTGTCTTTTATACAGGTAACAAGCTCAAACAGGTGCAGTTAATACAGGTAATGAGTGGAGAACAGGAGGGCTTCTTAAAGAAAAACGAACAGGTCTGTGAGAGCCGGAATTCTTACTGGCTGGTAGATGATCAAATACTTATGTCATGAAATAAAATGCAAATTAATTATTGAAAAATCATACAATGTGATTTTCTGGATTTTTGTTTTAGATTCCCTCTCTCACAGTTGATGAAAAATTACAGACCTCTACACGTATCAAATACTTGTTCTCCCCACTGTATACACACATTTATTGGATGGAATTCCTGCCCTCAATTAAATTAAGTTTGTCCAATGAGTTGTTTTTGCATTTTGTTTCTAACAATATGCTTGTTGTTATTTAATAGTTTTCCACTACAATTGTAGATAATATAGTTAATTTAATAAGGTAAATTAAATCGATAAATGTGTTCACCTAATATAATAAACTTTTATAAATTTAACATGACATTATTAAGTAAACTGCACATATAAATATTATGTAACAGTGACAAATTCAAATGGTTTGTATTTACTCAAAGAAATCATGTCAGCTTTACTTGAATTTCTTTTCATTACTTGAAATAAAATAAATGTTAACTGAAATAAAAATAAAGAAAAACTTAAACTTGATATACTATACTAACTAAAACAGAAATACAAAATTATAAAAACTATATAGATGCATTTAAAAAACAAACAAAAAAAGTGAATTGAGTTCTCTTTATTCTTAATGTCAAAAGCACAAAGATGTCAAAATGACAGTTTTGACATGTATTCAAGTAACAGTCGGCATTTCACAGCAACACTAGTTTATTTGTAAACTTCATATTTACTTGAATGTTTTGGATCTGAAGAAAACATTTGCTCACTGTGACACAGAACAACACTTTTTAATATGAGTCCCTAGATTACTTGAGTGTCTAAAACTCTTCCCACACCGAGTACAGCGGTACGGCTTCTCTCCAGTATGAACTCGCTCATGTGATATCAGAGATCCAGACTGAGTGAAACTCTGGTCACAATATGAGCACTTGTAAGGTTTTTCTCCAGTATGAATTCTTTGGTGCTGTATCAGATGGGCAGCTCTAGTATAGCTCTTCCCACAGTCAAAGCACATATACTCTCTCACTTCATTATGTGTTTTCTGGTGCAGTTTAAAATGACCCAGCCTTGAAAAACTCTTTCCACAGAGAGAACACACATGAGGCTTCTCATCTGAATGAACTGTCAGGTGTCGTTTTAGATTTGATGATGAAATAAAATCTTTTTCACACTGATCACAGTGAAATGGTTTCTCTCCAGCGTGAATCATCTTGTGTTTTTTAAGGCTTCCTTTTTGTGTGAAACTCTTTCCACATTGAGTGCATGAATACGGTTTCTCTCCAGTGTGAAATCTCATGTGTGTGTCAAGGTTTCCTTTTAGTGTGAAACTCTTTCCACATTGAGTGCATGAATACGGTTTCTCTCCAGTGTGAATTCTCATGTGTGTGTTAAGGTCTCCTTTTTGTGTGAAGCTCTTTCCACACTGAGTGCATGTATACGGTTTCTCTCCAGTGTGAAATCTCATGTGTGTGTTTAGGTTTCCTTTATATGTGAAACTCTTTCCACACTGAGTGCATGTATACGGTTTCTCTCCTGTGTGAATTCTCATGTGTTTGTTAAGGTCTCCTTTACGTGTGAAACTCTTTCCACACTGAGTGCAGGTGTGCAGCTTTTTGGCTTTTGTTCTTTGAGTTGTAAAGTTACGATGTTCCTCCTTCACTTCATTCAGTTCTTGTCTTTGCTGTTTTACTTCCACCTGGTCTAAAATACACATCAAGTTAGAATCAGTTCAAGTGAACCCTGATTTAACAGCAGAAAGCAACAGAGATCAGGTATCAGACCTTTCATGTGGTATTTTTGTTCTATATCATTTACTTTCAATATAGTTAAAATATGTATGATGACTACTATATACAAGGTTATGATCATTTAGATGCATGTATCTCTATCATTTATCATCCATATACTGCACATTAATTCACATCTACCAAAGCAGTCAACAATGAAGAATCAAGAATGGACACCAACCTGTTTGTTCCTCAGTATCTTCATGTTTTATTCTGGATGGTTCTGGATCACTCATGTCTTCAATCTCCTCTTTAATAAACTCCATCTTTAACAGTCCCACAGATTTCAGCTGCTACACCTGGAGTTTGTCCTTCTCTTGTAGGATGATGTGGATATCCCCAGTATTTATTGGTGAATTGTTGTGGGAGGGGCTTCACTGCAGGTGTGAACTGTGATCACTGTGTTTTGATTCAATCTGCATTAAAAAGTAAAGGCCATAATGTTTAACTGAGCTGCTGAAAAGCTAAAAGTTCCCTGTTTTCACCTCATTCATTATGGTGATGTCTGAGATCTGCTGTAAATTGGCACATTAGGCACATTTTATTGGTGTCGACAGGCTGAAACAAACTACAGGATCATCACCTTTGAAATCACTTCAGTTCTTGTCTTTGCTCTTTCACTCACTGTAAAAAATGTATAATCTTCCCAACTCAAAATTTTCTAGTGACTGTTTACATCTAAAGTTTTCAATTGGCCCAAGTGAAATTCTGTAAATGTAATTTTATCAATTGTGGCAAGAGCCTGTTAACATGGGCTCAATTAGAAATAATATGTTGAGCCAATGGAAAAAATGTATAATCTTCCCAACTCAAAATTTTCTAGTGACTGGTCACATCTAAAATTTTCAATTAGCCAAATTGAATTTCTGTGAATTGAATTTTATCCATTGTGGCAACAACATGGGCTCAATTAGAAATATGTTGAGCTAATGGAAAAATGTAATTTACCAACACTGTAAAAAATGTCAGACCTCTCCAATTAAAAATTTTCTAGTGACCGATCACATCTAAATTTTTTAGTTGGCCAAATTGAAAAATGTAGATGTGATCAGTCACTAGAAATTTTTTAATTGGAGAAATGTTTTACAGCGAAACTGTGTGGTTGGTCCAATTAAATATTTTAAATTGTAGTAACAATTGTTTATTTCTCACTGTCCCAAAAGACAAAAATGACTAAAAACATAAATATATTAAGCAAAATACAGAAACAGACAATAGGGTTGACATTTTATCACATTACTTTATTAACAAGTAAATTCCAACACAGGATATTTGGGTGAAAATACCTTATTTTCAATAAGGAAAAACTCTGAATACATTCAAGATGTCTTCTGCATAACAGGATGTCTTGTTGTGGTGAAGAAAACACGGCATGGCAAGCTAAAAACCTGCAAATAAAAATAAAAACTAACATTAATGACAAAGCTCCCCTGCATCACATCTGGCAAGAGACAGAACAGAAGTTTCTTCATTATATAATGAGGATGAGACGAATGAATGGACATAAGAAAATCACGAGCTTGACGTGTTTGATATTAAAAGGCAATAACTTAAGCCCTGAAAGAGGCCGACGCCAAACGCACCGTGTTCAACAGTCGCATGCCGCACATATCACACAAATGACTTAATTTCCTTATTACCTATTGTTTTAGACATATAAGACATGAGGAAAATAAAACTATTGGCTACCATTAGATAATTATGTGGTAAACGAGAACACAATCATGAAAACAATGAATGCATGAACTCGTGATTCTACAAAATGTCTTTTAAACTTCATACCGGGTCATAAAGCAAAACTCTGGAGAATAATTTCAGTGCTAAATACTCACCAACGTCTTTGTGAGATGAATATCTCTATTCTCTCGGGAATGTGTCTCGGTCTTCAGCACCTGCTGGTTCGTCTCCGCATTTGAAATCTCCACACAAACGTTTTTTTTCAAGCGCATTTTGCGCATGCGTATACCGTTTTTCGGACGGAGGACTTGTTCAGCCCACATGGATTTTTCACTTCGACTTCATAGATTGACTGAGCACAATTAAATATGTTCGGTGAATATACAATTTAAATTTTTAGTGAAGACCTTAAGCTATGATTAGTACAATTCATCTTTTTGCATGGCGATAATTATTTGGAAGTCATTTATTGGGCCAATATGTAATGATCAATTTACACAATTTTTCCCCCCAATTTTTTTTTACAGTGCTTCCATCGGGTCTGAAATCAAATGAGTTCATGGAGGATACATGTGAAGATTCAAGTGAACCCTGATTTAACAACAGAAAACAAGTCATGTCACATGAAATCATGCACTCAAAAAAATTTTACTTTCACTGTTGTTAGTTGCACTCAAATCCTCCTTGTTCACATTACTTAAAAAAACTAATGTAACTACATGAACTTCAATTTACTGAGTTGTTTCTACTAAAAATGAGTATTGTCAACTTTACTTAATAAGTGTTTGTTAGGTCAACTTAACATTGCTGAGTGAAATGAACAAACTGGGTAGTGGATCTGTAGATCCCAGCATGCTCTGCAAGGGACTGCATTAGGAGAGTACATTTAGGGATAAAAGTGTTATTTTATGTGTTTTTCAGTAAAGGGAAATATGTTGTTAGTTTATGTTAGTGTTAAATGTTATGTTATGTTGGACATTTAGAGTTTCTGTAATTTTGTGGTTACCATTATGCAGAAGAGTGGTGCCTGTGTTTAGCCTGTGGGCACTCATATAAAGTGGGGAGAACCAATTTTGCAGGTTTGCCCACTTACAAAGCATGTAGAAGTCTGTATCATAGGTACTCTTCAACTGTGAGTGACAGAATCAAAAATCCAGAATATCACATTGTATGATTTTTAAGTAATTAATTAGCATTTTATTGCATGACATAAGTATTTGATACATCAGAAAAGCAGAACTTAATATTTGGTACAGAAACCTTTGTTTGCAATTACAGAGATCATACGTTTCCTGTAGTTCTTGAGCAGGTTTGCACACACTGCAGCAGGGATTTTGGCCCACTCCTCCACACAGACCTTCTCCAGATTTTCCCTCCAAAGATTTTCCATTGGGTTCAGGACTGGAGACTGGCTAGGCCACTCCAGGACCTTGATATGCTTCTTTACGGAGCCACTCCTTAGTTTCCCTGGCTGGGTGTTTCGGATCGTTGTCATGTTGGAAGACTCAGCCACGACCCATCTTCAATGCTCTTACTGAGGGAAGGAGGTTGTTGGCCAAGATCTCGTGATACATGTCCCCATCCATCCTCCCCTCAATACGGTTTAGTCGTCCTGTCCCCTTTGCAAAAAAAGAATCCCCAAAGAATGATGTTTCCACCTCCATGCTTCACGGTTGGGATGATGTTCTTGGGGTTGTACTCGTCCTTCTTCTTCCTCCAATCACGGAGATTGGAGTTTAGACCAAAAAGCTCTATTTTTGTCTCATCAGACCACATGACCTTCTCCCATTCCACCTCTGGATCATCCAGATGGTCATTGGCAAACTTCAGACGGCCTGGACATGCGCTGGCTTGAGCAGGGGGACCTTGCGTGCGCTGCAGGAGTTTACTCCATGACGGCCTAGTGTGTTACTAATGTTTTTCTTTTAGATTGTGGTCCCAGCTCTCTTCAGGTCATTGATCAGGTCCTGCCGTGTAGTTATGGGCTGATCCCTCACCTTCCTCATGATCATTGATGCCCCACGAGGTGAGAGCTTGCATGGTGCTCCAGACCGAGGGAGATTGACCATCATCTTGAACTTCTTCCATTTTCTAATAATTGCGCCAACAGTTGTTGCCTTCTCACCAAGCTGCTTGTCTATTATCCTGTTGCCCATCCCAGCCTTGTGCAGGTCTACAATTGTATCCCTGATTTCCTTACACAGCTCTCTGGTCTTGGCCATTGTGGAGAGGTTGGAGCCTGTTTGATTGAGTGTGTGGACAGGTGTCTTTTATACAGGTAACAAGCTCAAACAGGTGCAGTTAATACAGGTAATGAGTGGAGAACAGGAGGGCTTCTTAAAGAAAAACTAACAGGTCTGTGAGAGCCGGAATTCTCACTGGTTGGTAGGTTATCAAATACTTATGTCATGAAATAAAATGCAAATGAATTATTTAAAAATCATACAATGTGTTTTTCTGGATTTTTGTTTTAGATTCCCTCTCTCACAGTTGATGAAAAATTACAGACCTCTACACGCTTTGTAAGTTGGAAAACCTGCAAAATCGGCAGTGTATCAAATACTTGTTCTCCCCACTGTATACACACATTTATTGGATGGAATTCCTGCCCTCAATTAAATTAAGTTTGTCCAATGAGTTGTTTTTGCATTTTGTTTCTAACAATATGCTTGTTGTTATTTAATAGTTTTCAACTACACTTGTAGAGAAAACAGTTAATTTAATAAGGTAAATTAAATCGATAAATGTGTTCACCTAACATAATAAACTTTTATAAATTTAACATGACATTATTAAGTAAACTGCACATATAAATATTATGTAACAGTGACAAATTCAAATGGTTTGTATTTACTCAAAGAAATCATGTCAGCTTTACTTGAATTTATTTTCATTACTTGAAATAAAATAAATGTTAACTGAAATAAAAATAAAGAAAAACTTAAACTTGATATACTATACTAACTAAAACAGAAATACAAAATTATAAAAACTATATAGATGCATTTAAAAAACAAACAAAAAAAGTGAATTGAGTTCTCTTTATTTTTAATGTTAAAAGCACAAAGATGTCAAAATGACAGTTTTGACATGTATTCAAGTAACAGTCGGTTATGTAATGCTTAAATGCTCAATTAATGCATTACAGTTTAACTAAACTCATTAGATTTGAGTCGACTAAAACAAAAAATCCAGGTTACTAAAATATGGTGAAATGAATTCAAAATTAAATCAATTGGTTTCCAGTCTCTTCCAGTCAATCAAATTCAAATCAAACAATATTCAATGATTTTCACACAAATCATTCAATAAAGCACCAATCCTGTGGCATTTCACAGCAACACTAGTTTATTTGTAAACTTCAGATTTACTTGAATGTTTTGGATCTGAAGAAAACATTTGCTCACTGTGACACAGAACAACACTTTTTAATATGAGTCCCTAGATGACTTGATTGGCTGAAACTCTTCCCACACCGAGTACAGCGGTACGGCTTCTCTCCAGTATGAACTCGCTCATGTGATATCAGGTGTTGAGACCGAGTGAAACTCTGGTCACAATATGAGCACTTGTAAGGTTTTTCTCCAGTATGAATTCTTTGGTGCTGTATCAGATAGTCAGCTCTAGTAAAGCTCTTCCCACAGTCAAAGCACATATACTCTCTCACTTCATTATGTGTTTTCTGGTGCTGTTTAAAACTGTCCAGTCTTGAAAAACTCTTTCCACAGAGAGAACACACATGAGGCTTCTCATCTAAATGAACTGTCAGGTGTTGTTTTAGATTTGATGACGAAATAAAATCTTTTCCACACTGATCACAGTTAAATGGTTTCTCTCCAGAGTGAATCATCTTGTGGTTTTTAAGGTTTCCTTTATATGTGAAACTCTTTCCACACTGAGTGCATGTGTGCAGTTTCTCTCCAGTGTGAATCCTCATGTGTGTGTTTAGGTGTCCTTTATGTGTGTAACTCTTTCCACACTGAGTGCAGGTGTGCAGCTTTTTGGCTTTTGTTCTTTGAGTTGTAAAGTTGTGATGTTCCTCCTTCACTTCATTCAGTTCTTGTCTTTGCTGTTTTACTTCCACCTGGTCTAAAATACACATCAAGTTAGAATCAGTTCAAGTGAACCCTTATTTAATAGCAGAAAGCAACAGAGATCAGGTATCAGACCTTTCATGTGGTATTTTTGTTCTATATCATTTACTTTCAATATAGTTAAAATATGTATGATAACTACTATATACAAGGTTATGATCATTTAGATGCATGTATCTCTATCATTTATCATCCATATACTGCACATTAATTCACATCTACCAAAGCAGTCAACAATGAAGAATCAAGAATGGACACCAACCTGTTTGTTCCTCAGTATCTTCATGTTTTATTCTGGATGGTTCTGGATCACTCATGTCTTTAATCTCCTCTTCAATAAACTCCACCTTTAACAGTCACACAGATTTCAGCTGCTACACCTGGAGTTTGTCCTTCTCTTGTAGGATGATGTGGATATCCCCAGTATTTATTGGTGAATTGTTGTGGGAGGGGCTTCACTGCAGGTGTGAACTGTGATCACTGTGTTTTGATTCAATCTGCATTTAAAAAGTACAGCCATAATGTTTAACTGAGCTGCTGAAAAGCCAAAAGTTCCCTGTTTTCACCTCATTCATTATGGTGATGTCTGAGATCTGCTGTAAATTGGCACATTAAGCACATTTTATTGGTGTCGACAGGCTGACACAAACTACAGGATCATCACCTTTGAAATCACTTCAGTTCTTGTCTTTGCTCTTTCACTTCCATCGGGTCTGAAATCAAATGATTTCATGGAGGATACATGTGAAGATTCAAGTGAACCCTGATTTAACAACAGAAAACAAGTCATGTCACATGAAATCATGCACTCAAAAAAATGAACTTTCACTGTTGTTAGTTGCACTCAAATCCTCCTTGTTCACATTACTTAAAAAACTCATGTAACTACATGAACTTCAATATACTGAGTTGTTTCTACTAAACATGAGTATTGTCAGCTTTACTTAATAAGTGTTTGTTAGGTCAACTTAACATTGATGAGTGAAATGAACAAACTGGGTAGTGGATCTGTAGTTCCCAGCATGCTCTGCAAGGGACTGCATTAGGATTTTTAAGTAATTTATTTGCATTTGATTGCATGATATAAGTATTTGATACATCAGAAAAGCAGAATTTAATATTTGGTACAGAAACCTTTGTTTGCAATTACAGAGATCATATGTTTCCTGTAGTTCTTGAGCATGTTTGCACACACTGCAGCAGGGATTTTGTTCCACTCCTCCACACAGACCTTCTCCAGATTTTCCCCCCAAAGATTTTCCATTGGGTTCAGGTCTGGAGACTGGCTAGGCCACTCCAGGACCTTGAGATGCTTCTTTACGGAGCCACTCCTTAGTTTCCCTGGCTGGGTGTTTCGGGTCGTTGTCATGCTGGAAGATTTTGTTGGGGTTGTTGGCCAAGATCTCGCGATACATGTCCCCATCCATCCTCCCCTCAGTACGGTTTAGTCGTCCTGTCCCCTTTGCAGAAAAGCATCCCCAAAGAATTATGTTTCCACCTCCATGCTTCACGGTTGGGATGATGTTCTTGGGGTTGTACTCGTCCTTCTTTCTTCAATCACGGCGACTGGAGTTTAGACCAATAAGCTCTATTTTTGTCTCATCAGACCACATGACCTTCTTCCATTCCTCCTCTGGATCATCCAGATGGTCATTGGCAAACTTCAGACGGGCCTGAACATGCGCTGGCTTGAGCAGGGGGACCTTGCGTGCGCTGCAGGAATTTACTCCATGACGGCATAGTTTGTTACTAATGGTTTTCTTTGAGACTGTGGTCCCAGTTCTCTTCAGGTCATTGATCAGGTCCTGCCGTGTAGTTCTGGGCTGATCCCTCACCTTCCTCATGATCACTGATGCCCCACGAGGTGAGATCTTGCATGGTGCTCCAGACCGAGGGAGATTGACCGTCATCTTTAACTTCTTCCATTTTCTAATAATTGCGCCAACAGTTGTTGCCTTCTCACCAAGCTGCTTGCCTATTATCCTGTAGCCCATCCCAGCCTTGTGCAGGTCTACAATTGTATCCCTGATGTCCTTACACAGCTCTCTGGTCTTGGCCATTGTGGAGAGGTTGGAAGCTGTTTGATTGAGTGTGTGGACAGGTGTCTTTTATACAGTGTCTCTATTAACGAGCTCAAACAGTTAATACAGGTAATGAGTGGAGAACAGGAGGGCTTCTTAAAGAAAAACTAACAGGTCTGTGAGAGCCGGAATTATTACTGGTTGGTAGGTTATCAAATACTTATGTCATGACATAAAATGCAAATTAATAATTTAAAATCATACAATGTGATTTTCTGGATTTTTTGTTTCAGATTCCCTCTCTCACAGTTGATGAAAAATTACAGACCTCTACACGCTTTGTACGTTGGAAAACCTGCAAAATCGGCAGTGTATCAAATACTTGTTCTCCCCACTGTATACACACATTTATTGGATGGAATTCCTGCCCTCAATTAAATTAAGTTTGTCCAATGAGTTGTTTTTGCATTTTGTTTCTAACAATATGCTTGTTGTTATTTAATAGTTTTCCACTACACTTGTAGAGAAAATAGTTTATTTAATAAGGTAAATTAAATCGATAAATGTGTTCACCTAATAAATTTAACATGACATTATTAAGTAAACTGCACATATAAATATTATGTAACAGTGACAAATTCAAATGGTTTGTATTTACTCAAAGAAATCGGCTCGGGTTATGACGTCATCGTGACGGCGTACCAGGAAGTATAAAGGGCGAGCCGGCACATTGAAACGGCAGCTATTGCTCTGAAGCATGCGCTCCAGGCGTGCCGAGGTGTGGTGACGTGACGCAGTGCTCGTTCCCTTCTCAGGGAACAAGGGTTACAGACGTAACCCGAGCCGTTCCCTTTCGAGGGAACTCTCACTGCGTCGGAACGACACTTTGGGGAACGAGTTCCCACTAGCCCACACCGAGGGTAGAGCCTGCCCTAGTGTGAAACCGGAGACCGGGCACACCTAGGACTTGAGTACCCTAGCGCCATTACCGTAGGGAGATACTTCTCCATTCCTTTTCCTTCCGTGCCCCAGCCGATGAAGGGAGGCATCTATTGAAACGGTTTCCCGGCAACAGGACGCTCCCAACACTGGCCCTTGGGACCTTTACCGAGGGTAGTGCCTGCCCTAGTTTGAAGCCGGAGACCAGGCACAACTAGGACTGGAGTACCCTAGCGCCTTCTGCGCCCCCGCCAATGAGGGAGACGTCTGTTGAAACGGTTTCCCGGCAACAGGACGCTCCCAACACTGACCCCTGGGACAGAAACCAAGGTTTCTTCCATATAACTAGGGAACGAAGGCATCTGCGTGTTACCCTGATCATACGAAAGAGATTCCCTCTGGGGGAAACCCCTTGGTCTCCAACCACCACTGTCAAGGTCTCACGTGCAGCAGGTCAAAAGGTCTCCCTTGGACGCTGCTGCATTGAGCCCCAGCACTCAAAGTGCTTCACAGTGAAGGTCTCTTACTCTGCCGTCACCTGAGAAGGGGGATGTAATGCCTGAAGAACCAAGGAACTGACCAATCCTAAGTTCCCTGGTTCATCCGACTCCAATGGTCCGAAGGGGGCCTCAGCCAGCCTTCGAAAACCACTGCCAGATCCCAGGTTGGGAGTTCTGGAACGAGCCACAGGCCGCATCCTCCGAGCCCCACAGGGGAACTGTACAACAGATGGGGTCTACCCAAGCCCATCACCCAAAGGAGTGTGGAAAGCCTTATGGCAGCTACGGACACCCTGAGTGTGGACGGGGTTAGACCCGCAGAGAAGCGATCTTGGAGGAACTCCAGCACTGAAACCACCGGCCAGTTAACTGGGTCCACCTCACGCTCCCTGCACCAAGTGGCTCACCACTTGGGGCTGTACAGTCTCCTCTAAGATGGAGCCCTGGAACTGAGTAAGGTCTCTATCACCTCTGCCGACAGGCCAGTCTCTAGGTACCTGACCCCCTCAAGGGCCAGACCCAAAGGTTCCAAACCTCCGGCCGGGGGTGAAATATAGTGCCCCCTGCCTGAGATAGGAGATCCCTCCTCAGAGGAATCTGCCATGGAGGACCTGCCAGCAAAGCTATGATATCCAAGAACCAAACTCGTGTTGGCCAACGGGGTGCTACTAAAAGTAGGCTGACCCCCTGTTGGCGGACTCTCTCCAGGACTCCCGGGAGCAGAGCAATCGGGGGAAAAGCGTACAGACGCAGCCTCGGCCACGTCTGAACCATGGCATCCAACCCCAGCGGTGCTGGATGCGTGAGGGAACACCACAATGGACAGTGGGACGTCTCTCGAGACGCGAATAAGTCCACTTCCACTGGGCCGAACCTCTCACACATGGCCTCCACCACCTCTGGGTGGAGACACCACTCCCCGGGCCTCAGCCCCTGCCTCGACAGGATGTCTGCTCCTTGATTTTGAACCCCCGGGACATACATCGCCCTAATGGACGACAGTTTCCCCTGGGACCACAGGAGAATTTGATGCGCCAGTCTACATAGAGGGCGCAACCTCAAACCCCCCTGATGATTGAGGTACGCTACAACAGACGTATTGTCTGTTCGCACCAGGATATGTTGACCGCGGAGGTCCGGGAAAAAGCTCCTGAGAGCTTTGAAGACCGCCATCATCTCTAGGCAATTTATATGCCAGGAAGAATGACGGCCCTCCCACGGGCCCCTTGCAAAACGGCCATCCATGACTGCGCCCCAACCAGTGAGGGAGGCGTCTGTTGAAACGGATTTCCGGCAACAGGACGCTCCCAACACTGGCCCCTGGGACAGAAACCAAGGCTTCTTCCATATGACTAGGGAACGAAGGCATCTGCGCATTACCCTGATCATACGGAAAGGATTCCCTCTGAGGGAAAACCCCTTGGTTTTCAGCCACCACTGTAGGGGTCTCATGTGCAGCAGGCCAAAAGGTATCACGTTGGACGCTGCTGCCATGTGCCCCAGCACTCTCTGAAAGTGCTTCACAGTGATGCTCTGGCCTAGCTTTATTCTTGAGACCATCGCCAGTATGGTCTCGACTCGCGCGGGAGACAGTTGTGCCCGCATCGTAGTCGAATCCCATACTATCCCTAGGAACGTAGTCCTCCGGGACGGCATCAACACACTCTTTTGTGCGTTGAGTCTCAGCCCCAAGCACTTTATATGGGCCAGAACGACATCTCGTTGCCGAACTGCCATATCGTACGACTGGGCCAAAATGAGCCAATCGTCGATATAATTCAGTACACGGATGCCCTGGAGTCTTAATGGAGCCAGAGCTGCATCCATGCACTTCGTGAATGTGCGTGGGGAAAGAGCTAGACCAAAGGGAAGCACTCGATATTGGTACGCCTCGCCCCCGAAAGCGAACCTCAAGAACTTCCTGTGACACGGAAGGATGGAGATATGAAAATATGCGTCCTTCAGGTCTATCGTGACGAACCAGTCCTCAGACTGGATCTGACTCACGATAATAGGAACCGTGAGCATTTTGAATCTGAATCTCCTCAGAGACCGATTCAAATACCTCAGGTCTATAATCGGACGCAACCCTCCATCCTTTTTAGGAACTATAAAGTACCGGCTGTAGAACCCGGACTCCCTCTCCGGCGGAGGAACACGCTCTATGGCTTCCTTCGCCAGCAAGGACTTTACTTCGAGTTCCATTACCTGAACCCGCTCTGGTACCACTGCGGTCCAGTTCAAACCCCTGAAACTTGGAGGAGGATGACCGAACTGCAGTCTGTAACCCTTCTCTACAGTACGCAGGACCCATGTAGAAATATTCGGAAGGCATTTCCATGCGCCGAGATAATCTACTAAGGGAACCAGCCTCTCGAGGCTGGCGTCGGGTGTTACACGAGCCTCGTTCCCAACCCCCTGAAGCGAATGACCGGCAGGAAGTAGTTAGGAACGATTCTCTGTGTGCGGACGCGTGAGCTGCCCAGCCGCAGGTCTTTCTAGAGGCGGCTGGAGCAGCGTGCGTTCGCGGGAAATCGATGTGGCCCGAAGCGTCATAGATGGCGGGATTCCACATCGATTTCCCCAGGGCGCTGCAGAAGAAACAACCTCGGTTGCTCTTCTGCTGGGGGGACCGCCCTTAGAAGCCCAGCCGCAGCTAGGGCTTCTTCCCAGCAGCCTTCCTTGCCTGGAGCACGCTCCTTAGATCACCTCTAGGAGCGGAAGGCTGCTGGCGAGTCTGCTGGAGAGAGCGCCGTCTCTGTTGCCAGGCTCCCGGAGGAGGGGCTCTAGAGGCGACGCTCTCCCTCTGCAGCTGACGGTGCGAGGAGCTGGCTGACTTCCTGGCTCCGAGCGGCGAGGGACGAACTGTCGGAAGGCCGCTGACTGACTTCTCGCCTCCCGGTGCTTGGCGACAAC
The DNA here is from genome assembly GCA_023566225.1 of Romanogobio albipinnatus. Lineage (NCBI taxonomy): Eukaryota > Metazoa > Chordata > Actinopteri > Cypriniformes > Gobionidae > Romanogobio > Romanogobio albipinnatus. Next base: position 6,790,669 of record CM042247.1, on the reverse strand, counting down.
GGCCTCAACCGCGTCCCCAAACAACCCGGAAGGCGAAATCGGGGAGTCTAAGAGAAAGGACTTGTCCTTCTCTTTCATCCCCGACAATTTCAGTCACAGGTGCCTCTCCACAGTCACCAAGGAAGCCATTGACTGGCCGACAGCACGAGCCGTCTCCTTGGTGACGCGGAGAGACAAATCCGCAGCCTTGCGGAGTTCTAAAATATCCTCCGGAGAGGGTCCCTCGCCCTCGTCGAGCTCCTTAAGGAGATCGGCCTGGTAGGCCTGCAAGATGGAAAGAGTGTGCAGGGTACTACCAGCCCGACCAGCCGCCATATAGGCCTTGCCCACCAAAGATGAGGTGTCCCTACAGGGCTTGGTGGGCAATACCGGGGCTTTGAGGGACGTCCCATACCCTGCCTCACGAGCCCCCAGGACATTAGCATAGTCCAAGACAGGGGGATTGGAAACTCGCGAGGAGAAGGGTTTCTTCCATGATCTACACACCTCGGTGTGCAGATCCGGGAAGAACGGCAAGCCCCGGCGAGGAAGGAACCGGTCATCCAGCCTACTGGTTGGCTGGACCTCCGGTGCCTCCTGTGGCCAATTGATATTTAACTTGGCCACCGCACGGGTCAAAACCTGGACCAGCTCCTCTTGGGCGGGTGGATGAAGCACTAATAGACTTCCTGCTTCTCCACCCGCCGCGAAGCCACCCTCATCCTCGGAACCAGAGAGGATGAGGATCGGACCCTCCACCCCGGGGGAAGAAGCCGCAGCGCGGGCTTCCACACGGGGAGGAAGGCCATCGGAACTGTCAGAGGAGGATTGGGAAAGTGCCGCAGCAGTCCCAAAACCCTCTGACAAGTCCCGTTGTGAACCCCATGATCTGCGACGCCGCGCTGCCTCAGCAACCGCAGGTCCAGAACCACGAGGTTCACGAGGCTGGCCGCCCTCATCAAAAACGGCCAGCCGAGAGCGGAGCAGTCTGAGCGGGAGCAGCTCGCAGCTCCCTCGAGAGCCGCCCGAGCATGCTCCACGCCCAAACAATGCACACAAAGCAGGTGTGCATCCGAGCCAGAGATATAACGTGGGCACGGATGCACACACTGCCTGTACTCACTTCAACTCATTCTTTTCTTTCTTTCTCTCACACACACACTTGGACAAACAACAGTAAATAGACAGACTTTTGTTTACACAGAGCGCTATGCTGAAGAGCAATAACTACCGTTTCAATGCGCCGGCTCGCCCTTTATACTTCCGGGTACGCCGTCACGATGACGTCATCACGCACGACCAATCAGATTGGGCTAGTTTCTATACGGACTTCAGATTCGCTAGTGCTTAGGGAGTATCCCCGAAGTGTCGTTCCGACGCAGTGAGAGTTCCCTCGAAAGGGAACATGTCAGCTTTACTTGAATTACTTTTCATTACTTGAAATAAAATAAATGTTAACTGAAATAAAAATAAAGAAAAACTTAAACTTGATATACTATACTAACTAAAACAGAAATACAAAATTATAAAAACTATATAGATGCATTTAAAAAACAAACAAAAAAGTGAATTGAGTTTTCTTTATTTTTAATGTCAAAAGCACAAAGATGTCAAAATGACAGTTTTGACATGTATTCAAGTAACAGTCGGTTATGTAATGCTTAAATGCTCAATTAATGCATTACAATTGAACTAAACTCATTAGATTTGAGTCGACTAAAACAAAAAATCCAGGTTACTAAATTATGGTAAAAAGAATTCAAAATTAAATCAATTGGTTTCCAGTCTCTTCCAGTCAATCAAGTTCAAATCAAACAATATTCAATGATTTTCACACAAATCATTCAATAAAGCACCAATCCTGTGGCATTTCACATCAACACTAGTTTATTTGTAAACTTCAGATTTACTTGAATGTTTTGGATCTGAAGAAAACATTTGCTCACTGTGACACAGAACAACACTTTTTAATATGAGTCCCTAGATGACATGAGTGTCTAAAACTCTTCCCACACTGTGTACAGCGGTACGGCTTCTCTCCAGTATGAACTCGCTCATGTATTTTCAGAGATCCAGACTGAGAGAAACTCTGGTCACAATATGAGCACTTGTAAGGTTTTTCTCCAGTATGAATTCTTTGGTGCTTTATCAGATGGGCAGCTTTAGTAAAGCTCTTCCCACAGTCAAAGCACATATACTCTCTCACTTCATTATGTGTTTTCTGGTGCAGTTTAAAATTATCCAGCCTTGAAAAACTCTTTCCACAGAGAGAACACACATGAGGCTTCTCATCTAAATGAACTCTCAGGTGTTGTTTTAGATTTGATGACGAAATAAAATCTTTACCACACTGATCACAGTTAAATGGTTTCTCTCCAGAGTGAATCATCTTGTGTTTTTTAAGGCTTCCTTTTTCTGTGTAACTCTTTCCACATTGAGTGCATGAATACGGTTTCTCTCCAGTGTGAACTCTCATGTGTTTTTTAAGGTTTCCTTTATATGTGAAACTCTTTCCACACTGAGTGCATGTGTGCAGTTTCTCTCCAGTGTGAATTCTCATGTGTGTGTTTAGGTGTCCTTTATGTGTGAAACTCTTTCCACACTGAGTGCAGGTGTGCAGCTTTTTAGCTTTTGTTCTTTGAGTTGTAAAGTTATGATGTTCCTCCTTCACTTCATTCAGTTCTTGTCTTTGTTGTTTTACTTCCACCTGGTCTAAAATACACATCAAGTTAGAATCAGTTCAAGTGAACCCTGATTTAACAGCAGAAAGCAACAGAGATCAGGTATCAGACCTTTCATGTGGTATTTTTGTTCTATTTCATTTACTTTCAATATAGTTAAAATATGTATGATAACTACTATATACAAGGTTATGATCATTTAGATGCATGTATCTCTATCGTTATCATCCATATACTGCACATTAATTCACATCTACCAAAGCAGTCAACAATGAAGAATCAAGAATGGACACCAACCTGTTTGTTCCTCAGTATCTTCATGTTTTATTCTGGATGGTTCTGGATCACTCATGTCTTCAATCTCCTCTTTAATAAACTCCATCTTTAACAGTCCCACAGATTTCAGCTGCTACACCTGGAGTTTGTCCTTCTCTTGTAGGATGATGTGGATATTCCCAGTATTTATTGGTGAATTGTTGTGGGAGGGGCTTCACTGCAGGTGTGAACTGTGATCACTGTGTTTTGATTCAATCTGCATTTAAAAAGTACAGGCCATAATGTTTAACTGAGCTGCTGAAAAGCCAAAAGTTCCCTGTTTTCACCTCATTCATTATGGTGATGTCTGAGATCTGCTGTAAATTGGCACATTAAGCACATTTTATTGGTGTCGACAGGCTGACACAAACTACAGGATCATCACCTTTGAAATCACTTCAGTTCTTGTCTTTGCTCTTTCACTTCCATCGGGTCTGAAATCAAATGAGTTCATGGAGGATACATGTGAAGATTCAAGTGAACCCTGATTTAACAACAGAAAACAAGTCATGTCACATGAAATCATGCACTCAAAAAATGAACTTTCACTGTTGTTAGTTGCACTCAAATCCTCCTTGTTCACATTACTTAAAAAACTCATGTAACTACATGAACTTCAATTTACTGAGTTGTTTCTACTAAAAATGAGTATTGTCAACTTTACTTAATAAGTGTTTGTTAGGTCAACTTAACATTGCTGAGTGAAATGAACAAACTGGGTAGTGGATCTGTAGTTCCCAGCATGCTCTGCAAGGGACTGCATTAGGAGAGTACATTTAGGTATAAAAGTGTTATTTTATGTGTTTTTCAGTAAAGGGAAAGATGTTGTTAGTTTATGTTTGTGTTAAATGTTCAGTTATGTTGGACATTTAGAGTTTCTGTAATTTTGTGGTTACCATTATGCAGAAGAGTGGTGCCTGTGTTTAGCCTGTGGGCACTCATATACAGTGGGGAGAACCAATTTTGCAGGTTTGCCCACATACAAAGCATGTAGAAGTCTTTATCATAGGTACTCTTCAACTGTGAGAGACATAATCAAAAATCCAGAATATCACATTGTATGATTTTTAAGTAATTATTTTGAATTTTATTGCATGACATAAGTATTTGATACATCAGAAAAGCAAAACTTAATATTTGGTACAGAAACCTTTGTTTGCAATTACAGAGATCATACGTTTCCTGTAGTTCTTGAGCAGGTTTGCACACACTGCAGCAGGGATTTTGGCCCACTCCTCCACACAGACCTTCTCCAGATTTTCCCTCCAAAGATTTTCCATTGGGTTCAGGTCTGGAGACTGGCTAGGCCACTCCAGGACCTTGAGATGCTTCTTTACGGAGCCACTCCTTAGTTTCCCTGGCTGGGTGTTTCGGGTCGTTGTCATGCTGGAAGACCCAGCCATGACCCATCTTCAATGCTCTTACTGAGGGAAGGAGTTCTCTTTCATCATCTCGTGTTCGAGATCCACCTATGGGAAGGGCATCCGTACCTGACCTCTGCAGAAGCATCCAATTGCACCAAGTCTGACAAGACAGGCAGGAGCGCGCAGCCAATGCCCGGTAAGGCCCCGCCCCTTACCTGCGGGCATATATAGCCTGCACGCGCTACTGTACTCCAGTTGACATTCGCTTCTCGCGATCTCTGCACTGACACAGCTCGGTCGAATGTGCGCTGCTCACTTATTGTCTGCAGGAGGAAATATCTTCGGATCAGCCTCCGCCGGGCGTGACAGTTCCTATTCTGCCAGTTTCTCTGTGTCTGCTCTCGGAGCCGCCCACGCTCTTCCTCGTCATTCCTGTTCCACGGCTGCCGCTACAGATTTGTTCTGAGTTCTTCGCCGGTATGTCGCTCTCTATTCCTGCTTCTTTCCGGCGCTAGTTTATCACGGGCCTGCCCGGCCGCGTGTGGTGCTCTTGCCGCTATGATATTCACCCTTTCTGCGCGGTCTGCTTGGGCCTCAAGCACGCGGAAGAGGCCATAGAGAAACCGGAGAACTGCAGTCACTGTCTGGTGCTGCCTAGTTACTCCTGCGACGCCACCATAAGGTGCTGCTACTCAGTGGGACATAGTGACGACAGCCCGCCACCGGGGACCTCCCGGGGCATGACTGCTCTTGTCCGGGCTGACCAGCCCAATCCTGAGTTCCCCGAAGAGGACATCTTTGCGGGAAACCCCCCGCTCGCCGACGATCCGGCAGGGTCCGGTGATGACGACGTGCGGGACTTCTCATCCACGCGAATTGCGCTGCAGAATGCCTATTCGCGTCTTTGCATTGACTTAACATGAAATGTAACTTAACATGTAAATCACTCGCGCGAAACGTTTCATTCGCGTCCGGTGTGAACGCACCATCAGAGGACGAGGAGGCCATCCCGCCCTCTGGCATTCCCCAGGCTAGCGCCCCCGCAGCCTTGCCTCAACCCATCTTCCTGGATGTGTGAGCGAGCGGCCGCTTGTCTCAACATCGGCTCCACAGAGCGCCACCGACCAGGAGAGGGATATTTACGACGGTAGAATGCTGGGAGCTCCCCTCGGCCTGAGGTAACAACTTTCACGTTCTCCTAGCGTGCGCTAAGCACACACGGCATTACTGGAGCGACCCGCTCGACCTTAAACACGGTCTCGCGGGTCTGGAGGTTAAAATATGGCGGCTCTCGGCATGGGTTAACCGCCCGCTATTGAGCGATCGCCAGGCACCTCAACCCAGTCCAGGGAGGGCTGCTCGCCCTGATGAACCGTTTTCTGCTTCGGTGCACCAGGCCAATCCTCGGCCTTGGCTGTTAGGGCCCTAAATGTCTCCTCCTCTCCGCTTACCAGGTGGAAATTTTGGACGACCTGGGCCAACAGCTAGGGATCTTCCTCTCCTGCATTATGGAAGGAGATCATCACGGTTTACAACCTCGTTTCTCCATAACGCTCGTCAGGCCTTTCAAACCTTTGGGCGCTCCATGGCGCTTTGCTTTGTAGAATGTGACCAGGAGGAGGAGGAGGACGAGGCCTTCAAGTTGTGCCTTCTTAGGAAGGCGGCTTCTAGCCAGGCGCGTTTGCCTAATTCCCCGGCCCCGGGACGTAACTTTCATCAAAACCGTTCTCGAGCGACAAGCTCTTTGAACTCTCTTTCTGCAGTAACTCTCCTCCTGCAGTAACCCTGTCCAAAAGACGGAGGGTTTCTTCTGGAGGGTGCCCCCCTCCCGTGGCTGCCCAGCCTATGTGTTTAGTGGATGGGGTGTGTCTCCCCCCCCATTCAGGGGGTCTGTTGTGAGGGAAAGTGCAAAAGCAGTGTCACCACACCGCACATACTGTGTCCCCTCACTCAGCTAATAAAGGCTTCGGCCCCAGTTTTCCCAAACCCCAGTGTTTTCCCTAAAACAAAACACACAAAAACACGTTAAATCAGACGAATCATATTAATTCGTTACAGAGAGATACCCTCTCTCTGCAGGGAAAGAGTGGACAGCTCTCTGAACCCACGCATGCCGTCCCTAGTTTCCCCACTAGAGGGCGTCATTGCATCACAAATAAGCCAGCTGGGCAAAACTAAGCCAGCTGGGCAAACACGAAGCCAGCTGGGCAAACACGAAGCCAGCACGGCACGAGTGGGCACGCTCGTGAGCCGTGTGTCTGCTTCGCGAGCTGCAGAACCACCCGTATGGGTATTGTGTACAATATCGCAGGGCTATCGTCTGCAGTTTGCAATGAAAACCCCACTTTTCAGCAGCGTTCGTTTTTCTCACACAGAGGAAAACACGGCGCGCGTTCTGAAAGAGGAAATCTCCTCTCTGCTGAGCAAAGGTGCGATTCAGGTGGTACCCCAATCTGATAAACCAGGGTTTTCATTCTCGTTATTTCCTGGTTCCAAAGAAGGACGGTTCCCCCTGTCCTATTCTGAACATCAGGGTGTTGAACAAACATTTGAGGAAATACAATATCAGAATGTTAACTCATGGTTCGCTCGCCCGCGCCATAAAACGGAACGACTGGTTCACATCGGTCGATCTGAAAGATGCTTTTTTCCACATAAGCATTTATCCACCTCACAGGAAGTGTCTTCGTTTCGCCTATCAAGGCATTTGTTACGAATTCACGATCCTGCCGTTTGATGAGTCTAAGCCCTCGCAGCTCCTGTCTGTGTGCGGAAGCGGGCTTGACTCCCCTGAGAATCTGGTCTATGGATCCTGACATACATAGACGACTGGCTCATCATAGCCGATTCGAGGGGAAAGGTGTTGCAGGACACCTGCCGCGTGCTCGCGCACATTACATCTCTGGGCTTCAGGGTGAATGTGAACAAAAGCAATTTTACACCCAGCCAGAATGTGATATTCCTGGGCATGGAGCTTAACTCAGTCTCCATGCGAGCGCGTCTCTCACAGGAGCGCGTTCTCTCTCTGATGAACTGTCTGTCGCAGTTCAGAGAAGGGGCGAGGGTGCAATATCGCACATGTCTCAGGCTACAGGGTCTTATGGCTCCATCTATCCAGGTTTTGCCACTAGGACTCCTGAGAATGAGGGCGTTCATGAAATGGGTTTCGTCACTACATTTCAGCCCGTTACACGATCTTTGCCGTTCTGTGACAGTGACGCGCACCCGCGCTGCAGCTCTGCAGCTCTGCGCCACTGGAAGAGCGTGGACTTTTACGCACAGGGCGCCCCTCTCGGGACGGTTATGTTGCGGAAAGTTGTGACGACGGATGCGTCCTTAACAGGCTGGGGTGCCACCCAAGAGGGCAGAACTGTGAACGGTTTGTGGCCGAGCAAACTACGTTCAGAGCACATCAATTATTTAGAGCTTCTGACTATTTGGAAGGCTCTGAATAATTTTCTGCCCGTCTGCAGGGACATAATGTGCTCGTACGCTGAGACAATACCACGGCAGTGGCTTATATCAATCGTCAAGGCGGCGTGCGCTCGTCGAAACTCCATGCTCTAGCTTACAAGCTTTTGGTATGGAGCAGTCGATTTTTCCTGTCGTTACGCGCGACTCATGTTCTGGGCATTCTGAACAGAGGCGCGGATCTTCTATCGAGGGGGAACCCGCTCTTCGGAGATTGGCGCCTCCATCCTCAGATAGCAGACATGATTTGGATGAGATTCGGACAGGCGTCCGTAGATCTATTCGCCTCGCGCGAAAACAGCCGTTGTCCTATATGTTCTTCTCGCTAAAGGACTTGGACGCGCCCCTCGGGTAGCTCTCATCCTGATAGCGCCCAGGTGGCCCAAAGCGCCCTGGCTGGCGGAGATAATTCCTCTGTTACATGCCTAGCCGTGGCGCCTCCCCCTCCGCACAGACCTATTGTCTCAAGCGAACGGGGAGATTTATCACCCACACCCGGACAGGGTAGCTCTCTGGGCTTGGCCCGTGAGAGCGCGAACCTGAGCACGTTAGGGCTTCCCCCCCGCGCGTGGTGGCTACTATACAGAATGCCAGGGCCATTTCTACACGGTCCTTATATGGCTGTATGTGGCAAGTGTTCGATGAGTGGTGTGATGGGCGGGGTCTCACGTCATATCAGTGCTCAGTTTCTGATATTTTGTGTTTCCTCCAAGACCTCATGGATAAAGGAAGGTCCTTTTCCACTATTAAGGTCTATCTGGCAGCTATTTCTGCTTGTCATGTGGGTTTTGAGGGCTCAACGGTTGGGCAGCATCTTCTAATCCGCAGATTTATGAAGGGTGCCTGTCTTTCGTTGCCAGTCATTAGGGGAACGATCCCTGAATGGGACCTCTCCATGGTGCTGGAAGCCCTGTCTCAATTACCTTTTGAGCCTCTGGGGAATATTTCCCTAAAGTTGCTGTCCTTCAAGACAGCCTTGCTCTTGGCTTTGGCGTCAGCCAAACGTGTCAGTGAGTTACATGCACTCTCGGTTCACCCCTCGGGCATTAAATTCTCTCTGGGCGGAAATAAGGTTTTCCTTAAGCCTAATCCAGCCTTCATGCCGAAATGTTTTCCTGCGTTCACATCGGAGGTGTTGGAGCTTTCCGCTTTTCACCCTCTGCCCTTTTTCCTCCGCGGAGGATCAAAGGCTGAATGCCCTGTGTCCGGTCTGTGCGTTACAGACGTATTTGGCTAGGACCAGTGCTTTCCGGAAGAGTGACCAACTCTTTGTTTCATGGGCTCCTCCCCACAAAGGGGATCCCCTGTCTAAACAATGCTTTTCACATTGGTTTGTGGACGCTATAGTTTTGGCTTACGAATCGAAGGGAGTGCAACCCCCCAGGGGGCATCAGAGCTCATTCCACGAGGGGCTTAGCCGCCTCTTGGGCTCTGTTCAGGGGAGTATCACTGCAGGATATCTGCTCTGCTGCCAGTTGGGCTTCTCCCCATACGTTTGTGCGTTACTATAGGCTGGATGTCACCAGAACCTCGGTAGCACATTCGGTCTTGGGGGTGGGGTCTTCCTGACCCTGCCTTCTTTTGTGTGTGCCACACACGTTTCATGTCCTGCTTGCACACCGCAGTTACGTGTGTGCGTCTGTTTGGCGGGTTCATGATTATGAGACGTGTCAAGCACCGCCCCCTTGGGGGTGACCGTCTTTTTCTGGCTAACAGGACCTCACTGTGAGTATATTGGGCAATCGGGGAGCTGTCCATGTCTCTCCCATAGGTGGATCTCGAACACGAGATGATGAAAGAGAACAATAGGTTACTGTCGTAACCCCGGTTCTCTGAAACATCGAGTGGAGAGATCCACCAGCCTTGCCCCGCTTGCTGCACGAGAAGCGAATATTCTTACTGGAGTACAGTAGCGCGTGCAGGCTATATATGCCCGCAGGTAAGGGGCGGGGCCTTACCGGGCATTGGCTGCGCGCTCCTGCCTGTCTTGTCAGACTTGGTGCAATTGGATGCTTCTGCAGAGGTCAGGTACGGATGCCCTTCCCATAGGTGGATCTCTCCACTCGATGTTTCAGAGAACCAGGGTTACGACAGTAACCTATTGGTTGTTGGCCAAGATCTCGCGATACATGTCCCCATCCATCCTCCCCTCAATACGGTTTAGTCGTCTGTCCCCTTTGCAGAAAAGCATCCCCAAAGAATGATGTTTCCACCTCCATGCTTCACGGTTGGGATGATGTTCTTGGGGTTGTACTCGTCCTTCTTCTTCCTCCAATCACGGCGAGTGGAGTTTAGACCAAAAAGCTCTATTTTGGTCTCATCAGCCCACATGACCTTCTCCCATTCCTCCTCTGGATCATCCAGATGGTCATTGGCAAACTTCAGACGGGCCTGGACATGCGCTGGCTTGAGCAGGGGGACCTTGCGTGCGCTGCAGGAGTTTACTCCATGACTGCGTTGTGTGTTACTAATGGTTTTCTTTGAGACTGTGGTCCCAGCTCTCTTCAGGTCATTGATCAGGTCCTGACGTGTAGTTCTGGGCTGATCCCTCACCTTCCTCATGATCATTGATGCCCCACGAGGTGAGATCTTGCATGGTGGTCCAGACCGAGGGAGATTGACCGTCATCTTGAACTTCTTCCATTTTCTAATAATTGCGCCAACAGTTGTTGCCTTCTCACCAAGCTGCTTGCCTATTATCCTGTAGCCCATCCCAGCCTTGTGCAGGTCTACAATTGTATCCCTGATGTCCTTACACAGCTCTCTGGTCTTGGCCATTGTGGAGAGGTTGGAGCCTGTTTGATTGAGTGTGTGGACAGGTGTCTTTTATACAGGTAACGAGCTCAAACAGGTGCAGTTGATACAGGTAATGAGTGGAGAACAGGAGGGCTTCTTAAAGAAAAACTAACAGGTCTGTGAGAGCCGGAATTCTCACTGGCTAGTAGGTTATCAAATACTTATGTCATGAAATAAAAGCAAATTAATTATTTAAAAATCATACAATGTGATTTTCTGGATTTTTGTTTTAGATTCCCTCTCTCACAGTTGATGAAATATTACAGACCTCTACACGCTTTGTACGTTGGAAAACCTGCAAAATCGGCAGTGTTTCAAATACTTGTTCTCCCCACTGTATACACACATTTATTGGATGGAATTCCTGCCCTCAATTAAATTAAGTTTGTCCAATGAGTTGTTTTTGCATTTTTTTTCTAACAATATGCTTGTTGTTATTTAATAGTTTTCCACTACACTTGTAGAGAAAACAGTTAATTTAATAAGGTAAATTAAATCGATAAATGTGTTCACCTATCATAATAAACTTTTATAAATTTAACATGACATTATTAAGTAAACTGCACATATAAATATTATGTAACAGTGACAAATTCAAATGGTTTGTATTTACTCAAAGAAATCATGTCAGCTTTACTTGAATTTCTTTTCATTACTTGAAATAAAATAAATGTTAACTGAAATAAAAATAAAGAAAAACTTAAACTTGATATACTATACTAACTAAAACAGAAATACAACATTATAAAAACTGTCAAAAGCACAAAGATGTCAAAATGACAGTTTTGACATGTATTAAAGTAACAGTCGGTTATGTAATGCTTAAATGCTCAATTACTGCATTACAATTTAACTAAACTCATTAGATTTGAGTCGACTAAAACAAAAAATCCAGGTTACTAAAATATGGTAAAATGAATTCAAAATTAAATCAATTTGTTTCCAGTCTCTTCCAGTCAATCAAATTCAAATCAAACAATATTCAATGATTTTCACACAAATCCTTCAATAAAGCACCAATCCTGTGGCATTTCACAGCAACACTAGTTTATTTGTAAACTTCAGATTTACTTGAATGTTTTGGATCTGAAGAAAACATTTGCTCACTGTGACACAGAACAACACTTTTTAACATGAGTCCCTAGATTACTTGAGTGTCTAAAACTCTTCCCACACTGAGTACAGCGGTACGGCTTCTCTCCAGTATGAACTCGCTCATGTATTTTCAGAGATCCAGACTGAGTGAAACTCTGGTCACAATATGAGCACTTGTAAGATTTTTCTCCAGTATGAATTCTTTGGTGCTGTATCAGATAGTCAGCTCTAGTAAAGCTCTTCCCACAGTCAAAGCACATATACTCTCTCACTTCATTATGTGTTTTCTGGTGCTGTTTAAAACTGTCCAGTCTTGAAAAACTCTTTCCACAGAGAGAACACACATGAGGCTTCTCATCTGAATGAACTGTCAAGTGTTGTTTTAGATTTGATGACGAAATAAAATCTTTACCACACTGATCACAGTTAAATGGTATCTCTCCAGAGTGAATCATCTTGTGTTTTTTAAGGCTTCCTTTTTCTGGGAAACTCTCCACACTGAATGCATGTATACGGTTTCTCTCCAGTGTGAATCCTCATGTGTGTGTTAAGGTGTACTTTTTGTGTGAAACTCTTTCCACACTGAGTGCAGGTGTGCAGCTTTTTGGCTTTTGTTCTTTGAGTTGTAAAGTTCTGATGTTCCTCCTTCACTTCATTCAGTTCTTGTCTTTGCTGTTTTACTTCCACTTGGTCTAAAATACACATCAAGTTAGAATCAGTTCAAGTGAACCCTTATTTAACAGCAGAAAGCAACAGAGATCAGGTATCAGACCTTTCATGTGGTATTTTTGTTCTATATCATTTACTTTCAATATAGTTAAAATATGTATGATAACTACTATATACAAGGTTATGATCATTTAGATGCATGTATCTCTATCATTTATCATCCATATACTGCACATTAATTCACATCTACCAAAGCAGTCAACAATGAAGAATCAAGAATGGACACCAACCTGTTTGTTCCTCAGTATCTTCATGTTTTATTCTGGATGGTTCTGGATCACTCATGTCTTCAATCTCCTCTTTAATAAACTCCATCTTTAACAGTCCCACAGATTTCAGCTGCTACACCTGGAGTTTGTCCTTCTCTTGTAGGATGATGTGGATATTCCCAGTATTTATTGGTGAATTGTTGTGGGAGGGGCTTCACTGCAGGTGTGAACTGTGATCACTGTGTTTTGATTCAATCTGCATTTAAAAAGTACAGGCCATAATGTTTAACTGAGCTGCTGAAAAGTCAAAAGTTCCCTGTTTTCACCTCATTCATTATGGTGATGTCTGAGATCTGCTGTAAATTGGCACATTAAGCGCATTTTATTGGTGTCGACAGGCTGAAACAAACTACAGGATCATCACTTTTGAAATCACTTCAGTTCTTGTCTTTGCTCTTTCACTTCCATCGGGTCTGAAATCAAATGAGTTCATGGAGGATACATGTGAAGATTCAAGTGAACCCTGATTTAACAACAGAAAACAAGTCATGTCACATGAAATCATGCACTCAAAAAAATGAACTTTCACTGTTGTTAGTTGCACTCAAATCCTCCTTGTTCACATTACTTAAAAAACTCATGTAACTACATGAACTTCAATTTACTGAGTTGTTTCTACCAAAAATGAGTATTGTCAGCTTTACTCAATAAGTGTTTGTTAGGTCAACTCAACATTGCTGAGTGAAATGAACAAACTGGGTAGTGGATCTGTAGTTCCCAGCATGCTCTGCAAGGGACTGCATTAGGAGAGTACATTTAGGGATAAAAGTGTTATTTTATGTGTTTTTCAGTAAAGGGAAATAATGATTAGTTTATGTTGGGGTTAAATGTTATGTTATGTTGGACATTTAGAGTTTCTGTAATTTTGTGGTTACCATTATACAGAAGAGTGGTGCCTGTGTTTAGCCTGTGGGCACTCATATACAGTGGGGAGAACCAATTTTGCAGGTTTGCCCACTTACAAAGCATGTAGAGTCTGTATCATAGGTACTCTTCAACTGTGAGTGACAGAATCAAAAATCCAGAATATCACATTGTATGATTTTTAAGTAATTAATTAGCATTTTATTGCATGACATAAGTATTTGATACATCAGAAAAGCAGAACTTAATATTTGGTACAGAAACCTTTGTTTGCAATTACAGAGATCATACGTTTCCTGTAGTTCTTGAGCAGGTTTGCACACACTGCAGCAGGGATTTTGGCCCAATCCTCCACACAGACCTTCTCCAGATTTTCCCTCCAAAGATTTTCCATTGGGTTCAGGTCTGGAGACTGGCTAGGCCACTCCAGGACCTTGATATGCTTCTTTACGGAGCCACTCCTTAGTTTCCCTGGCTGGGTGTTTCGGATCGTTGTCATGTTGGAAGACCCAGCCACGACCCATCTTCAATGCTCTTACTGAGGGAAGGAGGTTGTTGGCCAAGATTTTAGCGATACATGTCCCCATCCATCCTCCCCTCAATACGGTTTAGTCGTCCTGTCCCCTTTGCAAAAAAAGAATCCCCAAAGAATGATGTTTCCACCTCCATGCTTCACAGTTGGGATGATGTTCTTGGGGTTGTACTCGTCCTTCTTCTTCCTCCAATCACGGCGATTGGAGTTTAGACCAAAAAGCTCTATTTTTGTCTCATCAGACCACATGACCTTCTCCCATTCCTCCTCTGGATCATCCAGATGGTCACTGGCAAACTTCAGACGGGCCTGGACATGAGCTGGCTTGAGCAGGGGGACCTTGCGTGCGCTGCAGGAGTTTACTCCATGACGGCGTAGTGTGTTACTAATGGTTTTCTTTGAGACTGTGGTCCCAGCTCTCTTCAGGTCATTGATCAGGTCCTGCCGTGTAGTTCTGGGCTGATACCTCACCTTCCTCATGATCATTGATGCCCCACGAGGTCCAGACCGAGGGAGATTGACCGTCATCTTGAACTTCTTCCATTTTCTAATAATTGCGCCAACAGTTGTTGCCTTCTCACCAAGCTGCTTGCCTATTATCCTGTAGCCCATCCCAGCCTTGTGCAGGTCTACAATTGTATCCCTGATTTCCTTACACAGCTCTCTGGTCTTGGCCATTGTGGAGAGGTTGGAGCCTGTTTGATTGAGTGTGTGAACAGGTGTCTTTTATACAGGTAACAAGCTCAAACAGGTGCAGTTAATACAGGTAATGAGTGGAGAACAGGAGGGCTTCTTAAAGAAAAAACTAACAGGGCTGTGAGAGCCGGAATTCTTACTGGCTGGTAGATGATCAAATACTTATGTCATGAAATAAAATGCAAATGAATTATTTAAAAATCATACAATGTGTTTTTCTGGATTTTTGTTTTAGATTCCCGCTCTCACAGTTGATGAAAAATTACAGACCTCTACACGCTTTGTAAGTTGGAAAACCTGCAAAATCGGCAGCGTATCAAATACTTGTTCTCCCCACTGTATACACACATTTATTGGATGGAATTCCTGCCCTCAATTAAATTAAGTTTGTCCAATGAGTTGTTTTTGCATTTTGTTTCTAACAATATGCTTGTTGTTATTGAATAGCTTTCCACTACACTTGTAGAGAAAACAGTTAATTTAATAAGGTAAATTAAATCGATAAATGTGTTCACCTAACATAATAAACTTTTATAAATTTAACATGACATTATTAAGTAAACTGCACATATAAATATTATGTAACAGTGACAAATTCAAATGGTTTGTATTTACTCAAAGAAATCATGTCAGCTTTACTTGAATTTCTTTTCATTACTTGAAATAAAATAAATGTTAACTGAAATAAAAATAAAGAAAAACTTAAACTTGATATACTATACTAACTAAAACAGAAATACAAAATTATAAAAACTATATAGATGCATTTAAAAAACAAACAAAAAAAGTGAATTGAGTTCTCTTTATTTTTAATGTCAAAAGCACAAAGATGTCAAAATGACAGTTTTGACATGTATTCAAGTAACAGTCGGTTATGTAATGCTTAAATGCTCAATTAATGCATTACAATTTAACTAAACTCATTAGATTTGAGTCGACTAAAACAAAAAATGCAGGTTACTAAAATATGGTAAAATGAATTCAAAATTAAATCAATTGGTTTCCAGTCTCTTCCAGTCAATCAAATTCAAATCAAACAATATTCAATGATTTTCACACAAATCATTCAATAAAGCACCAATCCTGTGGCATTTCACAGCAACACTAGTTTATTTGTAAACTTCAGATTTACTTGAATGTTTTGGATCTGAAGAAAACATTTGCTCACTGTGACACAGAACAACACTTTTTAATATGAGTCCCTAGATGACATGAGTGTCTAAAACTCTTCCCACACTGAGTACAGCGGTACGGCTTCTCTCCAGTATGAACTCGCTCATGTGATATCAGGTGTTGAGACCGAGCGAAACTCTGGTCTCAATATGAGCACTTGTAAGGTTTTTCTCCAGTATGAATTCTTTGGTGCCGTATCAGATAGTCAGCTCTAGTAAAGCTCTTCCCACAGTCAAAGCACATATACTCTCTCACTTCATTATGTGTTTTCTGGTGCTGTTTAAAATTATCCAGTCTTGAAAAACTCTTTCCACAGAGAGAACACACACGAGGCTTCTCATCTGAATGAACTGTCAGGTGTTGTTTTAGTCAAGTCAAGTCAACTTTATTTATATAGCGCTTTTAACAATGTAGATTGTTTCAAAGTAGCTTTACAGTGTTAAACAGGAAAATAATGCAGCATAATTTTATTCAGCCGTACAGCCATTTGATGTCATCAGTTCATTTCAATTTCCATACGGTTACAGTGTGGGCTTTAGATCAATAATTTGGTTTATATGGTTAATTTAGTTTATTATTTAGATTTATTACGATGTTTAGTTGAAAAAATATAGTGACCCCAACTGAGCACGCCATACCAGGGGCAACAGTGGCAAGGAAACCAAAACCCCATCAGGTGACCTAATGGAGAAAAATAAACCTTGGGAGAAACCAGGCTCAGTTCTCCTCTGGCCAATTAACAAACAGCATATTATTATTATTAATATTATTATTTTTCTGGCCGCTTTACAGGTCAGAGGTCATAATAGATTGGAATATTGGAAGGACCGGAGGCAACACGCTGGAGACGGGTATATTGAGGATGATGTTGATTAAATAATTATTAAAGTGCATTATTCGGGTTTATTGCGGATGACATATCGATTTAAGTATTATTTAATTGTAATATTCGAACAATCGGAGTCATCACGCTGGAGACGGGTTTATTAGATGCCGTGTCGTTGAGGCAGTTGCAGGGGGAGTCTAATCACGGTCTCTGCGGACACTTCGGGGTCCTGTGTTGGTCTTCTCTGGGCGCAGGTCCACCATCTGATCTGGATACGGCCGGAAACCGGCTGACTGCAGTAAACCTCGGGATAAAACAGAGAGACTATCATTAGTGTAGATGCCATTCTTCTGATGATGTCACGAGTACATCAGGTGTTATGGGAAGTGTCCCCGGTTCCGGCTGACCTAGTTAATGCAGCCTAACAATCATTTCATTGAAAAAGTGTTTTATGTGTATGCCACAGTAAAAATATGTGTTTTTAGTCTAGATTTAAACTGACAGAGTGTGTCTGCTTCCTGAACAATGCTAGGAAGACTGTTCCAGAGTTTAGGAGCTAAATAGGAAAAGGATCGACCGCCTGCAGTTGATTTGGATATTCTCGGTATGATCAACTGGCCAGAATTTAGAGATAGAAGTAGACGTGATGGAGTATAATATGTTAAGAGCTCGCTCAAGTATTGGGGAGCTAAACCATTTAGTGCTTTGTAAGTAATAAGCAAGATTTTAAAATGTATGCAATGTTTAATAGATAGCCAGTGCAATGTTGACAGAACTGGGCTAATATGGTCATACTTCCTGGTTCTAGTAAGTACTCGAGCTGCTGCGTTTTGGACCAGCTGGAGTTTATTTATTAAGCGAGCAGGGCAACCACCCAGTAGAGCATTACAATAATCTAGCCTTGAGGTCATGAACGCATGAACTAACTGTTCAGCATTTTGCATTGAGAGCATGTGGCGTAATTTAGATATATTTTTAAGATGATAGAATGCAGTTTTACAGATGCTAGAAACGTGGCTTTCAAACGAAAGATTGGTATCAAAGAGCACACCCAGGTTCCTGACTGACGACAAGGACTTGACAGAGCAGCCATCAAGTGTTAGACAGTATTCTAGGTTGCTACTTGTTGAGTTTTTTTGTCCAATAATTAAAAATTCATTTTTTTCTGAATTGAGTTGCAGGAAATTACCGGTCATCCAATGTTTTATGTCAGCTATGTATTCTGTTAATCTTGTGAATTGGTAAGTTTCCTCAGCGTGTGAAGAAATAAAGAGCTGAGTATCGTCAGCATAACAATGAAAACTAATGCCATGCTTCCTAATAATTTCTCCCAGTGGTAGCATGTACAGGGTGAAGAGTAGCGGTCCTAATACTGAGCCTTGTGGTACTCCATACTGAACTTGCGATCGGTGTGACATCTCTTCATTTACTGCTACAAACTGATAACAGTCAAGTCAAGTCAAGTCAACTTTATTTATATAGCGCTTTTAACAATGTAGATTGTTTCAAAGCAGCTTTACAGTGTTAAACAGCAAAATAATGCAGCCTAATTTTATTCAGCTGTATAGCCATTTGATGTCATCAGTTCATTTCAATTTCCATACGGTGACAGTGTGGGCTTTAGATCAATAATTAGATCAGTAATTTAGTTTACATGGTTAAATTAGTTTATTAATTAGATTTATTTCGATGTTTAGTTGAAAAATATAGTGTCCCCAACTGAGCACGCCAAGCCAGAGGCAACAGTGGCAAGGAAACCAAAACCCCATTAGGTGACCTAATGGAGAAAAATAAACCTTGGGAGAAACCAGGCTCAGTCGGGGTGCCAGTTCTCCTCTGGCCAATTTACAAACAACGTATTATTATTATTATTCTGGCCGCTTTACAGGTAAGAGGTCATAATAGATCGGAATATTCAAAGGACCGGAGGCAACACGCTGGAGACGGGTTTATTGAGGATGATGTTGATTAAATAATTATTAAAGTGCAATATTCGAATGATCGGAGGCAAAACGCTGGAGACGGGTTTATTGCGGATGACATATCGATTTAAGTATTATTTAATGATAATATTCGAACAATCGGAGTCATCACACTGGTGACGGGTTTATTTAGATGCCGTGTCGATGAGGCAGTTGCAGGGGGAGGATAATTGACACGGTCTCTGCAGACACTTCGGGGTCCTGTGTTGGTCTTCTCTGGTCCACCATCTGATTAGGATACGGCCCAGATCTGGCTGACTGCAGTAAACCTCGGGATAAAACAGAGAGAATATCATTAGCGTAGATGCCATTCTTCTGATGATGTCACGAGTACATCAGGTGTTATGGGAAGTGTTCCCGGTTCCGGCTGACCTAGTTAATGCAGCCTAACAATCAATTAATTGATAAAGTGTTTTATGTGTATGCCACAGTAAAGAGATGTGTTTTTAGTCTAGATTTAAACTGACAGAGTGTGTCTGCTTCCCGAACAGTGCTAGGAAGACTGTTCCAGAGTTTAGGAGCTAAATAGGAAAAGGATCGACCGCCTGCAGTTGATTTGGATATTCTCGGTATTAACAACTGGCCAGAATTTAGAGATCGCAGTAGACGTGATGGAGTATAATATGTTAAGAGCTCGCTCAAGTATTGGGGAGCTAAACCATTTAGTGCTTTGTAAGTAATAAGCAAGATTTTAAAATGTATGCGATGTTTAATAGGTAGCCAGTGCAATGTTGACAGAACTGGGCTAATATGGTCATACTTCCTGGTTCTAGTAAGTACTCGAGCTGCTGCGTTTTGGACCAGCTGGAGTTTATTTATTAAGCGAGCAGGGCAACCACCCAATAGAGCATTACAATAATCTAGCCTTGAGGTCATGAACGCATGAACTAACTGTTCAGCATTTTGCATTGAGAGCATGTGCCGTAATTTTGATATATTTTTAAGATGGTAGAAAGCAGTTTTACAGATGCTAGAAACGTGGCTTTCAAACGAAAGATTGGTATCAAAGAGCACACCCAGGTTCCTCACTGACGACGAAGACTTGACAGAGCAGCCATCAAGTGTTAGACAGTATTCTAGGTTACTACTTGTGGAGCTTTTTTGTCCAATAATTAAAAATTCAGTTTTTTCTGAATTGAGTTGCAGGAAATTACCAGTCATCCAATGTTTTATGGCGGCTATGCATTCCGTTAATCTTGTGAATTGGTAAATTTCTTCAGGGCGTGAAGAAATATAGAGCTGAGTATCGTCAGCATAACAATGAAAACTAATGCCATGCTTCCTAATAATATCTCCCAGTGGTAGCATGTACAGGGTGAAGAGTAGCGGTCCTAGCACTGAGCCTTGTGGTACTCCATACTGAACTTGCGATCGGTGTGACATCTCTTCATTTACTGCTACAAACTGATAACGGTCGCATAGGTATGATTTAAACCATGATAAAGCAATTCCACTAATACCTACATAATTTTCGAGTCTATTCAAAAGAATGTTGTGGTCGATGGTATCAAATGCAGCGCTAAGATCGAGTAACACTAATAGAGAGATACAGCCACGATCGGATGATAAGAGTAAATCATTTGTAACTCTGATGAGAGCAGTCTCAGTACTATGATACGGTCTAAATCCTGACTGGAAATCCTCACAGATACCATTTCTTTCTAAAAAGGAACATAATTGTGAAGACACTGCCTTTTCAAGTATTTTTGACAGAAAGGGTAGATTTGAGATTGGTCTATAATTGACTAATTCTGTAGGATCAAGTTGCGGTTTTTTAATAAGTGGTTTAATAATAGCCAACTTAAAAGTTTTCGGTACATATCCTAATGACAAAGATGAATTAATGATATTAAGAAGAGGATCTATGACCTCTGGTAGCATCTCTTTTAATAGCCTAGTCGGTACAGGGTCAAGCATACATGTTGTTGATTTTGATGATTTAACGAGTTTAGCCAATTCTTCTTCTCCTATAGCAGTGAATGATTGTAATTTTTCCTCAGTGACACTACAATGCTCTGTCTGATGTGATACTGTACTAGACGGCTGCATGGTTAAAATTTTCTTCCTAATATTATAAATTTTACATGTGAAGAAGTTCATAAAGTCATTACTGCTGTGCTGTTTACAATCATCAGAAGTTGAAGCTTTATTTTTGGTTAATTTAGCCACTGTATCGAATAAATACCTTGGGTTGTGTTTGTTTTCTTCCAAGAGAGTTGAGAAATAAGCGGATCTAGCAGTTTTTACGGCCTTTCTGTATGCGATCATGTGCTCTTTCCACGAATTTCGAAAGACCTCTAGTTTTGTTTTCTTCCAGCTGCGCTCCATTTTTCTGGCTGCTGTTTTAAGGGCCCGGGTGTGCTCGTTGTACCACGGCGTTGGACTATTTTCTTTAATCTTCTTTAAGCGCAGAGGAGCAACTGTGTCTAAAGTACTGGAAAAGAGAGAGTCAATAGTTTCTGTTGCAACATCGAGTTCTTCTATGCTATCTGGGTTGCTGAGGAGATGATACTGATGAGGAAGAGTATTTAAAAAGCAATCTTTAGTAGCGGCAGTGATTGTCCTGCCATTTTTTAAACGAGGGGGCGGCTTTGCAACTTTAGCTAAATTAAGTATACAAGATACTAAGTAATGATCTGAGATGTCATCGCTCTGCTGCAGAATTTCAACGGTATCAACATTAATTCCATGTGACAATATTAGGTCTAAAGTATGATTATGGCGATGAGTGGGTCCTGACACGTGTTGCCTAACTCCAATAGAGTTTAGTGTATCTTTAAATGCTAATCCTAATACGTCTTTTTCGTTGTCTACATGGATATTAAAATCACCAACAATTAGTACTTTATCTACGGCCAGTACTAATTCTGATAGAAAGTCAGCAAATTCTTTGATAAAGTCTGTATTATGCCCTGGTGGCCTGTATACAGTAGCTAACACCAATGTTGAACGGGTTTTGTCATGTACACTACATAGCGTTACATAAAGCACCAAAACTTCGAAGGAATTATATTTGAAGCTAGACTTCTGAGTAATACTGAAGATATTATTATAAATTACAGCAACCCCTCCCCCTTTACCTTTCAGACGCGGCTCATGTTTATAACAATAATCTTGGGGGGTGGACTCATTTAAGGTAATGTAGTCGTCAGGTTTTAGCCAGGTTTCTGTCAAACACAGCACATCAAGATTATTATCTTTAATAATATCATTAACAATAAGCGCTTTTGGGGAAAGGGATCTAATATTCAGCAACCCAAGCTTTATCAATTGTTCATCTGTATTATTTCTTTTGTTTATTTGTTGGACATCAATTAAATTTTTACTGTTGAATGGTTTTGATGTTTTTTTGTATTTACTAATTCGGGGAACAGACACAGTCTCTATATGATAATATCTCGGTGAAAGAGTCTCTATGTGCTGGGATTTATCTGACTCCGGTGACGTGAGACAGCTAGCAGACGGTCGGTTTAGCCAGTTTGTCTGCTTCCTGACCTGGGCCCTAGTGAGTCAAGGTTTAGCTCTAAGACTATGTGCCAAATTACTAGAGAGAAGAGCGGCACCACCCCAGGAGGGATGGATGCCATCCTTCTTCAACAGGTCAGGTCTGCCCCAAAAACTTTTCCAATTGTCTATGAACCCTATGTTATTTTGCAGACACCACTTAGACAACCAGCCATTGAGTGATGATAGCCTGCTAACTATCTCATCACTCCTTCTAACGGGGAGCGGACCAGAACAATAAACAGCCTCTGACATCGTACTAGCGAGTTCACACACCTCTTTAATGTTAATTTTGGTGATCTCCGACTGGCGAAGTCGAACATCATTAGTGCCGACGTGAATAATAATCTTAGAGAATTTACGATTAGCTTTAGCCAGCACTTTTA
Source organism: Romanogobio albipinnatus (assembly GCA_023566225.1). Classification (NCBI taxonomy): domain Eukaryota; kingdom Metazoa; phylum Chordata; class Actinopteri; order Cypriniformes; family Gobionidae; genus Romanogobio; species Romanogobio albipinnatus. The sequence goes on along the minus strand of CM042247.1, from coordinate 6,768,007 downwards.
AATTTGCTTTGATGTCAGGCGCTCTGGCTCCCGGTAAACAAGTGACTATGGTGGCTGGTATCTTCACATTCCGTGTAATAGAATCGCCAATGACTAGGGCACTTTCAACAGGATACTCAGTGGGTGCTTCACTGAGAGGGGAGAACCTGTTTGATGTTCTAACCGGAACGGAAAAGCGGTTTTTTGGTCTGCGACTATGCTGCCTCACTGTCACCCAGTTGCCCTGCTGCGAGGGCCCTGCAGCCGGAACCGAAGAATGTACAGAGTTCACTAAGCTATTCACATCCAAATCAGTGTCTAAAGCTGTTACATCCTCACTACTCTCAGATAAAGTATGGATGCGTGTTTCTAATTCTGAAATCTTCTCCGTCAGCCTAACTATCTCCTTACATTTATCACATGTGAAGCCCTGTTCGCCAGCGGAGAAGCCTATACTAAACATGCAGCATGAAGTGCAAGTGATAATGACAGGAGAAGACATGACTTACCGTATTTGTTGATTAATCCAATTTACCACTTACCACAATCGTATGCTGGACACTATTTACTAATCCAACTAATGAACTCAGAGAGCAGGAGACCCGGGTGCAGAGATGACAAGCTAACAGGCTAGCGAAATGCTAACGTGTGATGGTGATTTAGATTAAAAGCTAGCGATGTCAAATTTAACGTGATAGGCAATTTTTAAACAATTTATGGTGATGAGTAAGTTATATTTAGCAGTAGAATAAAGAGGAAATATCAAGATAAAGATTCAAACGTGAGCAAGGCTGTACAGAGCTACAAACAGGCACACAGGAGGCACACAGGAGACAGGAGCAATCGATCAGGCAGGCAGGATCAGGCAGTCGCATAGGTATGATTTAAACCATGATAAAGCAATTCCACTAATACCTACATAATTTTCGAGTCTATTCAAAAGAATGTTGTGGTCGATGGTATCAAATGCAGCGCTAAGATCGAGTAACACTAATAGAGAGATACAGCCACGATCGGATGATAAGAGTAAATCATTTGTAACTCTGATGAGAGCCGTCTCAGTGCTATGATACGGTCTAAATCCTGACTGGAAATCCTCACAGATACCATTTCTTTCTAAAAAAGGAACATAATTGTGAAGACACTGCCTTTTCAAGTTTTTTTTGACAGAAAGGGTAGATTTGAGATTGGTCTATAATTGACTAATTCTGTAGGATCAAGTTGCGTTTTTTTAATAAGTGGTTTAATAATAGCCAACTTAAAAGTTTTCTGTACATATCCTAATGACAAAGATGAATTAATGATATTAAGAAGAGGATCTATGACCTCTGGTAGCATCTCTTTTAATAGCCTAGTCGGTACAGGGTCAAGCATACATGTTGTTGATTTTGATGATTTAACGAGTTTAGCCAATTCTTCTTCTCCTATAACAGTGAATGATTGTAATTTTTCCTCAGTGACACTACAATGCTCTGTCTGATGTGATACTGTAGTAGACGGCTGCATGGTTAAGATTTTCTTCCGAATATTATCAATCTTATATGTGAAGAAGTTCATAAAGTCATTACTGCTGTGCTGTTTACAATCATCAGAAGTTGAAGCTTTATTTTTGGTTAATTTAGCTACTGTATCGAATAAATACCTTGGGTTGTGTTTGTTTTCTTCCAAGAGAGTTGAGAAATAAGTAGATCTAGCAGTTCTTACAGCCTTTCTGTATGTGATCATGTGCTCTTTCCACGAATTACGAAAGACCTCTAGTTTTGTTTTCTTCCAGCTGCGCTCCATTTTTCTGGCTGCTGTTTTAAGGGCCCGGGTGTGCTCGTTGTACCACGGCGTTGGACTATTTTCTTTAATCTTCTTTAAGCGCACAGGAGCAACTGTGTCTAAAGTACTGGAAAAGAGAGAGTCAATAGTTTCTGTTGCAACATCGAGTTCTTCTATGCTATCTGGGATGCTGAGGAGATGATACTGATGAGGAAGATTATTTAAAAAGCAATCTTTAGTAGTGGCAGTGATTGTCCTGCCATTTTTTAAGCGAGGGGGCGGCTTTGCAACCTTAGCTAAATTAAGTATACAAGATACTAAGTAATGATCTGAGATGTCATCGCTCTGCTGCAGAATTTCAACGGTATCAACATTTATTCCATGTGACAATATCCTGACACGTGTTGCCTAACTCCAATAGAGTTTAGTGTATCTTTAAATGCTAATCCCAATACAATCTGATGACGAAATAAAATCTTTTCCACACTGATCACAGTTAAATGGTTTCTCTCCAGAGTGAATCATCTTGTGTTTTTTAAGGTGTCCTTTATATTTGAAACTCTTTCCACACTGAGTGCATGAATACGGTTTCTCTCCAGTGTGAACTCTCATGTGTGTGTTAAGGTGTCCTTTTTGCCTGAAAGTCTTTCCACACTGAGTGCAGGTGTGCAGCTTTTTGGCTTTTGTTCTTTGAGTTTTAAAGTTATGATGTTCCTCCTTCACTTCATTCAGTTCTTGTCTTTGCTGTTTTACTTCCACCTGGTCTAGAATACACATCAAGTTAGAATCAGTTCAAGTGAACCCTTATTTAACAGCAGAAAGCAACAGAGATCAGGTATCAGACCTTTCATGTGGTATTTTTGTTCTATATCATTTCATTTCAATATAGTTAAAATATGTATGATAACTACTATATACAAGGTTATGATCATTTAGATGCATGTATCTCTATCATTTATCATCCATATACTGCACATTAATTCACATCCACCAAAGCAGTCAACAATGAAGAATCAAGAATGGACACCAACCTGTTTGTTCCTCAGTATCTTCATGTTTTATTCTGGATGGTTCTGGATCACTCATGTCTTCAATCTCCTCTTTAATAAACTCCATCTTTAACAGTCCCACAGATTTCAGCTGCTACACCTGGAGTTTGTCCTTCTCTTGTAGGATGATGTGGATATCCCCAGTATTTATTGGTGAATTGTTGTGGGAGGGGCTTCACTGCAGGTGTGAACTGTGATCGCTGTGTTTTGATTCAATCTGCATTTAAAAAGTACAGGCCATAAGGTTAAACTGAGCTGCTGAAAAGCTAAAAGTTCCCTGTTTTCACCTCATTCATTATGGTGATGTCTGAGATCTGCTGTAAATTGGCACATTAAGCACATTTTATTGGTGTCGACAGGCTGAAACAAACTACAGGATCATCACCTTTGAAATCACTTCAGTTCTTGTCTTTGCTCTTTCACTTCCATCGGGTCTGAAATCAAATGAGTTCATGGAGGATACATGTGAAGATTCAAGTGAACCCTGATTCAACAACAGAAAACAAGTCATGTCACATGAAATCATGCACTCAAAAAAATGAACTTTCACTGTTGTTAGTTGCACTCAAATCCTCCTTGTTCACATTACTTAAAAAAACTCATGTAACTACATTAACTTCAATTTACTGAGTTGTTTCTACTAAAAATGAGTATTGTCAGCTTTACTTAATAAGTGTTTGTTAGGTCAACTTAACATTGCTGAGTGAAATGAACAAACTGGGTAGTGGATCTGTAGTTCCCAGCATGCTCTGCAAGGGACTGCATTAGGAGAGTACATTTAGGGATAAAAGTGTTATTTTATGTGTTTTTCAGTAAAGGGAAATAATGATTAGTTTATGTTGGGGTTAAATGTTATGTTATGTAGGACATTTAGAGTTTCTGTAATTTTGTGGTTACCATTATTCAGGAGAGTGGTGTCTGTGTTTAGCCTGTGGGCACTCATATAAAGTGGGGAGAACCAATTTTGCAGGTTTGCACTTACAAAGCATGTAGAGTCTGTATCATAGGTACTCTTCAACTGTGAGTGACAGAATCAAAAATCCAGAATATCACATTGTATGATTTTTAAGTAATTAATTAGCATTTTATTGCATGACATAAGTATTTGATACATCAGAAAAGCAGAACTTAATATTTGGTACAGAAACCTTTGTTTGCAATTACAGAGATCATACGTTTCCTGTAGTTCTTGAGCAGGTTTGCACACACTGCAGCAGGGATTTTGGCCCAATCCTCCACACAGACCTTCTCCAGATTTTCCCTCCAAAGATTTTCCATTGGGTTCAGGTCTGGAGACTGGCTAGGCCACACCAGGACCTTGATATGCTTCTTTACGGAGCCACTCCTTAGTTTCCCTGGCTGGGTGTTTCGGATCGTTGTCATGTTGGAAGACCCAGCCACGACCCATCTTCAATGCTCTTACTGAGGGAAGGAGGTTGTTGGCCAAGATTTTAGCGATACATGTCCCCATCCATCCTCCCCTCAATACGGTTTAGTCGTCCTGTCCCCTTTTCAAAAAAAGAATCCCCAAAGAATGATGTTTCCACCTCCATGCTTCACAGTTGGGATGATGTTCTTGGGGTTGTACTCGTCCTTCTTCTTCCTCCAATCACGGCGATTGGAGTTTAGACCAAAAAGCTCTATTTTTGTCTCATCAGACCACATGACCTTCTCCCATTCCTCCTCTGGATCATCCAGATGGTCATTGGCAAACTTCAGACGGGCCTGGACATGCGCTGGCTTGAGCAGGGGGACCTTGCGTGCGCTGCAGGAGTTTACTCCATGACGGCGTAGTGTGTTACTAATGGTTTTCTTTGAGACTGTGGTCCCAGCTCTCTTCAGGTCATTGATCAGGTCCTGCCGTGTAGTTCTGGGCTGATACCTCACCTTCCTCATGATCATTGATGCCCCACGAGGTCCAGACCGAGGGAGATTGACCGTCATCTTGAACTTCTTCCATTTTCTAATAATTGCGCCAACAGTTGTTGCCTTCTCACCAAGCTGCTTGCCTATTATCCTGTAGCCCATCCAAGCCTTGTGCAGGTCTACAATTGTATCCCTGATTTCCTTACACAGCTCTCTGGTCTTGACCATTGTGGAGAGGTTGGAGCCTGTTTGATTGAGTGTGTGGACAGGTGTCTTTTATACAGGTAACGAGCTCAAACAGGTGCAGTTAATACAGGTAATGAGTGGAGAACAGGAGGGCTTCTTAAAGAAAAACGAACAGGTCTGTGAGAGCCGGAATTCTTACTGGCTGGTAGATGATCAAATACTTATGTCATGAAATAAAATGCAAATTAATTATTGAAAAATCATACAATGTGATTTTCTGGATTTTTGTTTTAGATTCCCTCTCTCACAGTTGATGAAAAATTACAGACCTCTACACGTATCAAATACTTGTTCTCCCCACTGTATACACACATTTATTGGATGGAATTCCTGCCCTCAATTAAATTAAGTTTGTCCAATGAGTTGTTTTTGCATTTTGTTTCTAACAATATGCTTGTTGTTATTTAATAGTTTTCCACTACAATTGTAGATAATATAGTTAATTTAATAAGGTAAATTAAATCGATAAATGTGTTCACCTAACATAATAAACTTTTATAAATTTAACATGACATTATTAAGTAAACTGCACATATAAATATTATGTAACAGTGACAAATTCAAATGGTTTGTATTTACTCAAAGAAATCATGTCAGCTTTACTTGAATTTCTTTTCATTACTTGAAATAAAATAAATGTTAACTGAAATAAAAATAAAGAAAAACTTAAACTTGATATACTATACTAACTAAAACAGAAATACAAAATTATAAAAACTATATAGATGCATTTAAAAAACAAACAAAAAAAGTGAATTGAGTTCTCTTTATTCTTAATGTCAAAAGCACAAAGATGTCAAAAGGACAGTTTTGACATGTATTCAAGTAACAGTCGGTTATGTAATGCTTAAATGCTCAATTAATGCATTGCAATTTAACTAAACTCATTAGATTTGAGTCGACTAAACCAAAAAAATCCAGGTTACTAAAATATGGTAAAATAAATTCAAAATTAAATCAATTGGTTTCCAGTCTCTTCCAGTCAATCAAATTCAAATCAAACAAAATTCAATGATTTTCACACAAATCATTCAATAAAGCACCAATCCTGTGGCATTTCACAGCAACACTAGTTTATTTGTAAACTTCAGATTTACTTGAATGTTTTGGATCTGAAGAAAACATTTGCTCACTGTGACACAGAACAACACTTTTTAATATGAGTCCCTAGATTACTTGAGTGTCTAAAACTCTTCCCACACTGAGTACAGCGGTACGGCTTCTCTCCAGTATGAACTCGCTCATGTGATATCAGAGATCCAGACTGAGTGAAACTCTGGTCACAATATGAGCACTTGTAAGGTTTTTCTCCAGTATGAATTCTTTGGTGCTGTATCAGATAGTCAGCTCTAGTAAAGCTCTTCCCACAGTCAAAGCACATATACTCTCTCACTTCATTATGTGTTTTCTGGTGCAGTTTAAAATGACCCAGCCTTGAAAAACTCTTTCCACAGAGAGAACACACATGAGGCTTCTCATCTGAATGAACTGTCAGGTGTCGTTTTAGATGTGATGATGAAATAAAATCTTTTTCACACTGATCACAGTGAAATGGTTTCTCTCCAGCGTGAATCATCTTGTGTTTTTTAAGGCTTCCTTTTTGTGTGAAACTCTTTCCACATTGAGTGCATGAATACGGTTTCTCTCCAGTGTGAAATCTCATGTGTGTGTCAAGGTTTCCTTTTAGTGTGAAACTCTTTCCACATTGAGTGCATGAATACGGTTTCTCTCCAGTGTGAATTCTCATGTGTGTGTTAAGGTCTCCTTTTTGTGTGAAGCTCTTTCCACACTGAGTGCATGTATACGGTTTCTCTCCAGTGTGAAATCTCATGTGTGTGTTTAGGTTTCCTTTATATGTGAAACTCTTTCCACACTGAGTGCATGTATACGGTTTCTCTCCTGTGTGAATTCTCATGTGTTTGTTAAGGTCTCCTTTACGTGTGAAACTCTTTCCACACTGAGTGCAGGTGTGCAGCTTTTTGGCTTTTGTTCTTTGAGTTGTAAAGTTATGATGTTCCTCCTTCACTTCATTCAGTTCTTGTCTTTGCTGTTTTACTTCCACCTGGTCTAAAATACACATCAAGTTAGAATCAGTTCAAGTGAACCCTTATTTAACAGCAGAAAGCAACAGAGATCAGGTATCAGACCTTTCATGTGGTATTTTTGTTCTATATCATTTACTTTCAATATAGTTAAAATATGTATGATGACTACTATATACAAGGTTATGATCATTTAGATGCATGTATCTCTATCATTTATCATCCATATACTGCACATTAATTCACATCTACCAAAGCAGTCAACAATGAAGAATCAAGAATGGACACCAACCTGTTTGTTCCTCAGTATCTTCATGTTTTATTCTGGATGGTTCTGGATCACTCATGTCTTCAATCTCCTCTTTAATAAACTCCATCTTTAACAGTCACACAGATTTCAGCTGCTACACCTGGAGTTTGTCCTTCTCTTGTAGGATGATGTGGATATCCCCAGTATTTATTGGTGAATTGTTGTGGGAGGGGCTTCACTGCAGGTGTGAACTGTGATCACTGTGTTTTGATTCAATCTGCATTAAAAAGTAAAGGCCATAATGTTTAACTGAGCTGCTGAAAAGCCAAAAGTTCCCTGTTTTCACCTCATTCATTATGGTGATGTCTGAGATCTGCTGTAAATTGGCACATTAGGCACATGTTATTGGTGTCGACAGGCTGAAACAAACTACAGGATCATCACCTTTGAAATCACTTCAGTTCTTGTCTTTGCTCTTTCACTCACTGTAAAAAATGTATAATCTTCCCAACTCAAAATTTTCTAGTGACTGTTTACATCTAAAGTTTTCAATTGGCCCAAGTGAAATTCTGTAAATGTAATTTTATCAATTGTGGCAAGAGCCTGTTAACATGGGCTCAATTAGAAATAATATGTTGAGCCAATGGAAAAAATGTATAATCTTCCCAACTCAAAATTTTCTAGTGACTGGTCACATCTAAAATTTTCAATTAGCCAAATTGAATTTCTGTGAATTGAATTTTATCCATTGTGGCAACAACATGGGCTCAATTAGAAATATGTTGAGGTAATGGAAAAATGTAATTTACCAACACTGTAAAAAATGTCAGACCTCTCCAATTAAAAATTTTCTAGTGACCGATCACATCTAAATTTTTTAGTTGGCCAAATTGAAAAATGTAGATGTGATCAGTCACTAGAAATTTTTTAATTGGAGAAATGTTTTACAGCGAAACTGTGTGGTTGGTCCAATTAAATATTTTAAATTGTAGTAACAATTGTTTATTTCTCACTGTCCCAAAAGACAAAAATGACTAAAAACATAAATATATTAAGCAAAATACAGAAACAGACAATAGGGTTGACATTTTATCACATTACTTTATTAACAAGTAAATTCCAACACAGGATATTTGGGTGAAAATACCTTATTTTCAATAAGGAAAAACTCTGAATACATTCAAGATGTCTTCTGCATAACAGGATGTCTTGTTGTGGTGAAGAAAACACGGCATGGCAAGCTAAAAACCTGCAAATAAAAATAAAAACTAACATTAATGACAAAGCTCCCCTGCATCACATCTGGCAAGAGACAGAACAGAAGTTTCTTCATTATATAATGAGGATGAGACGAATGAATGGACATAAGAAAATCACGAGCTTGACGTGTTTGATATTAAAAGGCAATAACTTAAGCCCTGAAAGAGGCCGACGCCAAACGCACCGTGTTCAACAGTCGCATGCCGCACATATCACACAAATGACTTAATTTCCTTATTACCTATTGTTTTAGACATATAAGACATGAGGAAAATAAAACTATTGGCTACCATTAGATAATTATGTGGTAAACGAGAACACAATCATGAAAACAATGAATGCATGAACTCGTGATTCTACAAAATGTCTTTTAAACTTCATACCGGGTCATAAAGCAAAACTCTGGAGAATAATTTCAGTGCTAAATACTCACCAACGTCTTTGTGAGATGAATATCTCTATTCTCTCGGGAATGTGTCTCGGTCTTCAGCACCTGCTGGTTCGTCTCCGCATTTGAAATCTCCACACAAACGTTTTTTTTCAAGCGCATTTTGCGCATGCGTATACCGTTTTTCGGACGGAGGACTTGTTCAGCCCACATGGATTTTTCACTTCGACTTCATAGATTGACTGAGCACAATTAAATATGTTCGGTGAATATACAATTTAATTTTTTAGTGAAGACCTTAAGCTATGATTAGTACAATTCATCTTTTTGCATGGCGATAATTATTTGGAAGTCATTTATTGGGCCAATATGTAATGATCAATTTACACAATTTTTCCCCCCAATTTTTTTTTACAGTGCTTCCATCGGGTCTGAAATCAAATGAGTTCATGGAGGATACATGTGAAGATTCAAGTGAACCCTGATTTAACAACAGAAAACAAGTCATGTCACATGAAATCATGCACTCAAAAAAATTTTACTTTCACTGTTGTTAGTTGCACTCAAATCCTCCTTGTTCACATTACTTAAAAAAAACTAATGTAACTACATGAACTTCAATTTACTGAGTTGTTTCTACTAAAAATGAGTATTGTCAGCTTTACTTAATATGTGTTTGTTAGGTCAACTTAACATTGCTCAGTGAAATGAACAAACTGGGTAGTGGATCTGTAGATCCCAGCATGCTCTGCAAGGGACTGCATTAGGAGAGTACATTTAGGGATAAAAGTGTTATTTTATGTGTTTTTCAGTAAAGGGAAATATGTTGTTCGTTTATGTTGGGGTTAAATGTTATGTTATGTTGGACATTTAGAGTTTCTGTAATTTTGTGGTTACCATTATGCAGAAGAGTGGTGCCTGTGTTTAGCCTGTGGGCACTCATATAAAGTGGGGAGAACCAATTTTGCAGGTTTGCCCACTTACAAAGCATGTAGAAGTCTGTATCATAGGTACTCTTCAACTGTGAGTGACAGAATCAAAAATCCAGAATATCACATTGTATGATTTTTAAGTAATTAATTAGCATTTTATTGCATGACATAAGTATTTGATACATCAGAAAAGCAGAACTTAATATTTGGTACAGAAACCTTTGTTTGCAATTACAGAGATCATACGTTTCCTGTAGTTCTTGAGCAGGTTTGCACACACTGCAGCAGGGATTTTGGCCCACTCCTCCACACAGACCTTCTCCAGATTTTCCCTCCAAAGATTTTCCATTGGGTTCAGGACTGGAGACTGGCTAGGCCACTCCAGGACCTTGATATGCTTCTTTACGGAGCCACTCCTTAGTTTCCCTGGCTGGGTGTTTCGGATCGTTGTCATGTTGGAAGACTCAGCCACGACCCATCTTCAATGCTCTTACTGAGGGAAGGAGGTTGTTGGCCAAGATCTCGCGATACATGTCCCCATCCATCCTCCCCTCAATACGGTTTAGTCGTCCTGTCCCCTTTGCAAAAAAAGAATCCCCAAAGAATGATGTTTCCACCTCCATGCTTCACGGTTGGGATGATGTTCTTGGGGTTGTACTCGTCCTTCTTCTTCCTCCAATCACGGAGATTGGAGTTTAGACCAAAAAGCTCTATTTTTGTCTCATCAGACCACATGACCTTCTCCCATTCCACCTCTGGATCATCCAGATGGTCATTGGCAAACTTCAGACGGCCTGGACATGCGCTGGCTTGAGCAGGGGGACCTTGCGTGTGCTGCAGGAGTTTACTCCATGACGGCCTAGTGTGTTACTAATGTTTTTCTTTTAGATTGTGGTCCCAGCTCTCTTCAGGTCATTGATCAGGTCCTGCCGTGTAGTTATGGGCTGATCCCTCACCTTCCTCATGATCATTGATGCCCCACGAGGTGAGAGCTTGCATGGTGCTCCAGACCGAGGGAGATTGACCTTCATCTTGAACTTCTTCCATTTTCTAATAATTGCGCCAACAGTTGTTGCCTTCTCACCAAGCTGCTTGTCTATTATCCTGTTGCCCATCCCAGCCTTGTGCAGGTCTACAATTGTATCCCTGATTTCCTTACACAGCTCTCTGGTCTTGGCCATTGTGGAGAGGTTGGAGCCTGTTTGATTGAGTGTGTGGACAGGTGTCTTTTATACAGGTAACAAGCTCAAACAGGTGCAGTTAATACAGGTAATGAGTGGAGAACAGGAGGGCTTCTTAAAGAAAAACTAACAGGTCTGTGAGAGCCGGAATTCTCACTGGTTGGTAGGTTATCAAATACTTATGTCATGAAATAAAATGCAAATGAATTATTTAAAAATCATACAATGTGTTTTTCTGGATTTTTGTTTTAGATTCCCTCTCTCACAGTTGATGAAAAATTACAGACCTCTACACGCTTTGTAAGTTGGAAAACCTGCAAAATCGGCAGCGTATCAAATACTTGTTCTCCCCACTGTATACACACATTTATTGGATGGAATTCCTGCCCTCAATTAAATTAAGTTTGTCCAATGAGTTGTTTTTGCATTTTGTTTCTAACAATATGCTTGTTGTTATTTAATAGTTTTCAACTACACTTGTAGAGAAAACAGTTAATTTAATAAGGTAAATTAAATCGATAAATGTGTTCACCTAACATAATAAACTTTTATAAATTTAACATGACATTATTAAGTAAACTGCACATATAAATATTATGTAACAGTGACAAATTCAAATGGTTTGTATTTACTCAAAGAAATCATGTCAGCTTTACTTGAATTTATTTTCATTACTTGAAATAAAATAAATGTTAACTGAAATAAAAATAAAGAAAAACTTAAACTTGATATACTATACTAACTAAAACAGAAATACAAAATTATAAAAACTATATAGATGCATTTAAAAAACAAACAAAAAAAGTGAATTGAGTTCTCTTTATTTTTAATGTCAAAAGCACAAAGATGTCAAAAGGACAGTTTTGACATGTATTCAAGTAACAGTCGGTTATGTAATGCTTAAATGCTCAATTAATGCGTTACAATTTAACTCAACTCATTAGATTTGAGTCGACTAAAACAAAAAATCCAGGTTACTAAAATATGGTGAAATGAATTCAAAATTAAATCAATTGGTTTCCAGTCTCTTCCAGTCAATCAAATACAAATCAAACAATATTCAATGATTTTCACACAAATCATTCAATAAAGCACCAATCCTGTGGCATTTCACAGCAACACTAGTTTATTTGTAAACTTCAGATTTACTTGAATGTTTTGGATCTGAAGAAAACATTTGCTCACTGTGACACAGAACAACACTTTTTAATATGAGTCCCTAGATGACTTGATTGGCTGAAACTCTTCCCACACTGAGTACAGCGGTACGGCTTCTCTCCAGTATGAACTCGCTCATGTGATATCAGGTGATGAGACCGAGTGAAACTCTGGTCACAATATGAGCACTTGTAAGGTTTTTCTCCAGTATGAATTCTTTGGTGCTGTATCAGATAGTCAGCTCTAGTAAAGCTCTTCCCACAGTCAAAGCACATATACTCTCTCACTTCATTATGTGTTTTCTGGTGCTGTTTAAAACTGTCCAGTCTTGAAAAACTCTTTCCACAGAGAGAACACACATGAGGCTTCTCATCTAAATGAACTGTCAGGTGTTGTTTTAGATTTGATGACGAAATAAAATCTTTTCCACACTGATCACAGTTAAATGGTTTCTCTCCAGAGTGAATCATCTTGTGGTTTTTAAGGTTTCCTTTATATGTGAAACTCTTTCCACACTGAGTGCATGAATACAGTTTCTCTCCAGTGTGAATCCTCATGTGTGTGTTTAGGTGTCCTTTATGTGTGTAACTCTTTCCACACTGAGTGCAGGTGTGCAGCTTTTTGGCTTTTGTTCTTTGAGTTGTAAAGTTGTGATGTTCCTCCTTCACTTCATTCAGTTCTTGTCTTTGCTGTTTTACTTCCACCTGGTCTAAAATACACATCAAGTTAGAATCAGTTCAAGTGAACCCTTATTTAATAGCAGAAAGCAACAGAGATCAGGTATCAGACCTTTCATGTGGTATTTTTGTTCTATATCATTTACTTTCAATATAGTTAAAATATGTATGATAACTACTATATACAAGGTTATGATCATTTAGATGCATGTATCTCTATCATTTATCATCCATATACTGCACATTAATTCACATCTACCAAAGCAGTCAACAATGAAGAATCAAGAATGGACACCAACCTGTTTGTTCCTCAGTATCTTCATGTTTTATTCTGGATGGTTCTGGATCACTCATGTCTTTAATCTCCTCTTCAATAAACTCCACCTTTAACAGTCACACAGATTTCAGCTGCTACACCTGGAGTTTGTCCTTCTCTTGTAGGATGATGTGGATATCCCCAGTATTTATTGGTGAATTGTTGTGGGAGGGGCTTCACTGCAGGTGTGAACTGTGATCACTGTGTTTTGATTCAATCTGCATTTAAAAAGTACAGGCCATAATGTTTAACTGAGCTGCTGAAAAGCCAAAAGTTCCCTGTTTTCACCTCATTCATTATGGTGATGTCTGAGATCTGCTGTAAATTGGCACATTAAGCACATTTTATTGGTGTCGACAGGCTGACACAAACTACAGGATCATCACCTTTGAAATCACTTCAGTTCTTGTCTTTGCTCTTTCACTTCCATCGGGTCTGAAATCAAATGATTTCATGGAGGATACATGTGAAGATTCAAGTGAACCCTGATTTAACAACAGAAAACAAGTCATGTCACATGAAATCATGCACTCAAAAAAATGAACTTTCACTGTTGTTAGTTGCACTCAAATCCTCCTTGTTCACATTACTTAAAAAACTCATGTAACTACATGAACTTCAATATACTGAGTTGTTTCTACTAAACATGAGTATTGTCAGCTTTACTTAATAAGTGTTTGTTAGGTCAACTTAACATTGATGAGTGAAATGAACAAACTGGGTAGTGGATCTGTAGTTCCCAGCATGCTCTGCAAGGGACTGCATTAGGATTTTTAAGTAATTTATTTGCATTTGATTGCATGATATAAGTATTTGATACATCAGAAAAGCAGAATTTAATATTTGGTACAGAAACCTTTGTTTGCAATTACAGAGATCATATGTTTCCTGTAGTTCTTGAGCATGTTTGCACACACTGCAGCAGGGATTTTGTTCCACTCCTCCACACAGACCTTCTCCAGATTTTCCCCCCAAAGATTTTCCATTGGGTTCAGGTCTGGAGACTGGCTAGGCCACTCCAGGACCTTGAGATGCTTCTTTACGGAGCCACTCCTTAGTTTCCCTGGCTGGGTGTTTCGGGTCGTTGTCATGCTGGAAGATTTTGTTGGGGTTGTTGGCCAAGATCTTGCGATACATGTCCCCATCCATCCTCCCCTCAGTAAGGTTTAGTCGTCCTGTCCCCTTTGCAGAAAAGCATCCCCAAAGAATTATGTTTCCACCTCCATGCTTCACGGTTGGGATGATGTTCTTGGGGTTGTACTCGTCCTTCTTTCTTCAATCACGGCGAGTGGAGTTTAGACCAATAAGCTCTATTTTTGTCTCATTAGACCACATGACCTTCTTCCATTCCTCCTCTGGATCATCCAGATGGTCATTGGCAAACTTCAGACGGGCCTGAACATGCGCTGGCTTGAGCAGGGGGACCTTGCGTGCGCTGCAGGAATTTACTCCATGACGGCATAGTTTGTTACTAATGGTTTTCTTTGAGACTGTGGTCCCAGTTCTCTTCAGGTCATTGATCAGGTCCTGCCGTGTAGTTCTGGGCTGATCCCTCACCTTCCTCATGATCACTGATGCCCCACGAGGTGAGATCTTGCATGGTGCTCCAGACCGAGGGAGATTGACCGTCATCTTGAACTTCTTCCATTTTCTAATAATTGCGCCAACAGTTGTTGCCTTCTCACCAAGCTGCTTGCCTATTATCCTGTAGCCCATCCCAGCCTTGTGCAGGTCTACAATTGTATCCCTGATGTCCTTACACAGCTCTCTGGTCTTGGCCATTGTGGAGAGGTTGGAAGCTGTTTGATTGAGTGTGTGGACAGGTGTCTTTTATACAGTGTCTCTATTAACGAGCTCAAACAGTTAATACAGGTAATGAGTGGAGAACAGGAGGGCTTCTTAAAGAAAAACTAACAGGTCTGTGAGAGCCGGAATTATTACTGGTTGGTAGGTTATCAAATACTTATGTCATGACATAAAATGCAAATTAATAATTTAAAATCATACAATGTGATTTTCTGGATTTTTTGTTTCAGATTCCCTCTCTCACAGTTGATGAAAAATTACAGACCTCTACACGCTTTGTACGTTGGAAAACCTGCAAAATCGGCAGTGTATCAAATACTTGTTCTCCCCACTGTATACACACATTTATTGGATGGAATTCCTGCCCTCAATTAAATTAAGTTTGTCCAATGAGTTGTTTTTGCATTTTGTTTCTAACAATATGCTTGTTGTTATTTAATAGTTTTCCACTACACTTGTAGAGAAAATAGTTTATTTAATAAGGTAAATTAAATCGATAAATGTGTTCACCTAACATAATAAACTTTTATAAATTTAACATGACATTATTAAGTAAACTGCACATATAAATATTATGTAACAGTGACAAATTCAAATGGTTTGTATTTACTCAAAGAAATCGGCTCGGGTTATGACGTCATCGTGACGGCGTACCAGGAAGTATAAAGGGCGAGCCGGCACATTGAAACGGCAGCTATTGCTCTGAAGCATGCGCTCCAGGCGTGCCGAGGTGTGGTGACGTGACGCAGTGCTCGTTCCCTTCTCAGGGAACAAGGGTTACAGACGTAACCCGAGCCGTTCCCTTTCGAGGGAACTCTCACTGCGTCGGAATGACACTTTGGGGAACGAGTTCCCACTAGCCCACACCGAGGGTAGAGCCTGCCCTAGTGTGAAACCGGAGACCGGGCACACCTAGGACTTGAGTACCCTAGCGCCATTACCGTAGGGAGATACTTCTCCATTCCTTTTCCTTCCGTGCCCCAGCCGATGAAGGGAGGCATCTATTGAAACGGTTTCCCGGCAACAGGACGCTCCCAACACTGACCCCTGGGACAGAAACCAAGGTTTCTTCCATATAACTAGGGAACGAAGGCATCTGCGTGTTACCCTAATCATACGAAAGAGATTCCCTCTGGGGGAAACCCCTTGGTCTCCAACCACCACTGTCAAGGTCTCACGTGCAGCAGGTCAAAAGGTCTCCCTTGGACGCTGCTGCATTGAGCCCCAGCACTCAAAGTGCTTCACAGTGAAGGTCTCTTACTCTGCCGTCACCTGAGAAGGGGGATGTAATGCCTGAAGAACCAAGGAACTGACCAATCCTAAGTTCCCTGGTTCATCCGACTCCAATGGTCCGAAGGGGGCCTCAGCCAGCCTTCGAAAACCACTGCCAGATCCCAGGTTGGGAGTTCTGGAACGAGCCACAGGCCGCATCCTCCGAGCCCCACAGGGGAACTGTACAACAGATGGGGTCTACCCAAGCCCATCACCCAAAGGAGTGTGGAAAGCCTTATGGCAGCTACGGACACCCTGAGTGTGGACGGGGTTAGACCCGCAGAGAAGCGATCTTGGAGGAACTCCAGCACTGAAACCACCGGCTAGTTAACTGGGTCCACCTCACGCTCCCTGCACCAAGTGGCTCACCACTTGGGGCTGTACAGTCTCCTCTAAGATGGAGCCCTGGAACTGAGTAAGGTCTCTATCACCTCTGCCGACAGGCCAGTCTCTAGGTACCTGACCCCCTCAAGGGCCAGACCCAAAGGTTCCAAACCTCCGGCCGGGGGTGAAATATAGTGCCCCCTGCCTGAGATAGGAGATCCCTCCTCAGAGGAATCTGCCATGGAGGACCTGCCAGCAAAGCTATGATATCCAAGAACCAAACTCGTGTTGGCCAACGGGGTGCTACTAAAAGTAGGCTGACCCCCTGTTGGCGGACTCTCTCCAGGACTCCCGGGAGCAGAGCAATCGGGGGAAAAGCGTACAGATGCAGCCTCGGCCACGTCTGAACCATGGCATCCAACCCCAGCGGTGCTGGATGCGTGAGGGAACACCACAATGGACAGTGGGACGTCTCTCGAGACGCGAATAAGTCCACTTCCACTGGGCCGAACCTCTCACACATGGCCTCCACCACCTCTGGGTGGAGACACCACTCCCCGGGCCTCAGCCCCTGCCTCGACAGGATGTCTGCTCCTTGATTTTGAACCCCCGGGACATACATCGCCCTAATGGACGACAGTTTCCCCTGGGACCACAGGAGAATTTGATGCGCCAGTCTACATAGAGGGCGCAACCTCAAACCCCCCTGATGATTGAGGTACGCTACAACAGACGTATTGTCTGTTCGCACCAGGATATGTTGACCGCGGAGGTCCGGGAAAAAGCTCCTGAGAGCTTTGAAGACCGCCATCATCTCTAGGCAATTTATATGCCAGGAAGAATGACGGCCCTCCCACGGGCCCCTTGCAAAACGGCCATCCATGACTGCGCCCCAACCAGTGAGGGAGGCGTCTGTTGAAACGGATTTCCGGCAACAGGACGCTCCCAACACTGGCCCCTGGGACAGAAACCAAGGCTTCTTCCATATGACTAGGGAACGAAGGCATCTGCGCGTTACCCTGATCATACGGAAAGGATTCCCTCTGAGGGAAAACCCCTTGGTTTTCAGCCACCACTGTAGGGGTCTCATGTGCAGCAGGCCAAAAGGTATCACGTTGGACGCTGCTGCCATGTGCCCCAGCACTCTCTGAAAGTGCTTCACAGTGATGCTCTGGCCTAGCTTTATTCTTGAGACCATCGCCAGTATGGTCTCGACTCGCGCGGGAGACAGTTGTGCCCGCATCGTAGTAGAATCCCATACTATCCCTAGGAACGTAGTCCTCCGGGACAGCATCAACACACTCTTTTGTGCGTTGAGTCTCAGCCCCAAGCACTTTATATGGGCCAGAACGACATCTCGTTGCCGAACTGCCATATCGTACGACTGGGCCAAAATGAGCCAATCGTCGATATAATTCAGTACACGGATGCCCTGGAGTCTTAATGGAGCCAGAGCTGCATCCATGCACTTCGTGAATGTGCGTGGGGAAAGAGCTAGACCAAAGGGAAGCACTCGATATTGGTACGCCTCGCCCCCGAAAGCGAACCTCAAGAACTTCCTGTGACACGGAAGGATGGAGATATGAAAATATGCGTCCTTCAGGTCTATCGTGACGAACCAGTCCTCAGACTGGATCTGACTCACGATAATAGGAACCGTGAGCATTTTGAATCTGAATCTCCTCAGAGACCGTGTAGTCGTTTTTGGTTCTTGTGGGTGTGGGAAGGAAGAAGACCAGGGTCGGCTTTCTGGGACTCGTAAGTGCTCTTTTTATTTTCTTCTTTGGTCACTCAATAAACTGTGTGCACATCGCACAAAAACATAAAACAATAATCAAACTCTCTTTTCGCTTCGTCGGTTTTGTCAGCAGTTCCTCTCTGCGTGGCTGTGATCATACGAGTCCCAGTGAGTCTCTCTCTCCCCCATCTCTCTCTCTGCTGCAGCTTATAAGCAGTCTCTCCAGCCAATTACTGCAATCAGAGACAGGTGTTACTTATTTGCACTTGACCCACTTACCAACCGCTCGGCCCTGCTCTCTCTCTCCCGCCACAGACCTCGCAAAACCACGCCCCCTCCTCCACATACCCCCACCGCCCGACTCAGGCCGGGGAGCCATCCGGCCTGCAGCCTCCCCCCCCCCCCCTCTTGGAGAGGAAGTCAGCCACAGCCATCTGAGCACCCGGCCTGTGGACCACCTTGAACTTAAATGGCTGTAAAGCTAGATACCAACGGGTGATCCGCGCGTTGGTATCCTTCATGCGGTGGAGCCACTGCAAGGGGGCGTGGTCTGAACAGAGGGTGAACTCCCGCCCCAGGAGGTAATAGCGAAGGGTGAGAACGGCCCACCTGATAGCCAAACACTCCTTCTCAATGGTGCTGTACATCGTCTCTCTCTTAGAGAGCTTGCGACTGATGTACAGCACCGGCCGCTCCTCACCCTCCACCTCCTGGGACAGGACCGCGCCCAACCCTCTGTCCGAGGCGTCAGTCTGTAGAAGAAAAGGGAGAGAAAAGTTAGGAGCCTGCAAGAGCGGTCCACCACACAGAGCAGCCTTTATTTGAGTAAAAGCCTGCTGGCACCGCTCCGTCCACTGAACCGTATCTGGTACCTCTTTTTTAGTTAGATCAGTCAGCGGGCTAGCGAGGTCCGAATAATTAGGTACAAACCTCCTGTAATATCCCGCTAGCCCCAGGAACTGTCTAACCTCCTTTTTGGTCTTGGGTCTCGGACAGGCCGCAACAGCTGCGGTCTTGTCAATTTGGGGACGCACCTGCCCATGACCCAAGTGGAAGCCCAGATACTTTACTTCCACCCGCCCAATTGCACACTTCTTCGGGTTGGCGGTAAGCCCCGCCCTTCTCAGCGACTTCAGGACAGCTCGCAAGTGCTGCATATGACGCTGCCAGTCTGCACTGTAGATGATGATATCATCCAGATAGGCAGCGGCATATGCAGCATGCGGCCGGAGAATTCTGTCCATCAGACGCTGGAAGGTTGCGGGAGCCCCGAACAGGCTGAAAGGAAGGGTGACGAATTGGTGTAATCCAAACGGCGTGGTGAAAGCGGTCTTTTCTTTGGTCATTGGAGACAAGGGGATCTGCCAATAACCCTTAGTCAAGTCCAGCGTCGAATAAAAACGAGCAGTCCCTAGCCGATCAAGCAATTCGTCAATCCTTGGCATTGGATAAGCATCAAATTTCGACACCGCGTTCACCTTACGATAATCCACGCAGAAACGGACCGAGCCGTCAGGTTTAGGCACTAAAACAATCGGGCTCGCCCAGTCACTGTTGGATTCTTCTATCACACCCATGTCAAGCATAGCCTCTAATTCTTCCTGAACCACTTTTTTCTTATGTTCAGGCAAGCGGTATGGCCGGCTGCGAACCACAACTCCCGGCTCAGTCTCAACGTGGTGCTGGATGAGATCGGTGCGACCAGGTAGGGGCGAGAACACGTCAGCGAACTCCGCTTGTAAATGTTTTACGTCAGTGAGCTGCGAGGGCGAGAGGTGGTCTCCCCCCGGGGCCAGAGCGAGAGATTGAGGTTTTTGAACCGCCTCTGGCCCGAGATCCTCCTCTCCGCTCACCACCGTCGCGAGCATCACTGACTCTGCCTCAGACCATTTCTTTAGCAGGTTGAGGTGGTAAACTTGACGTGCCCCGTCCCTATCTGATCGAATCACCTCATAGTTGAGATCGCTAACTCGCCGTGTGACCTCAAAGGGTCCTTGCCACTTTGCGAGTAATTTCGAGCTCGACGTAGGGAGTAATACAAGTACCTTATCTCCCGGAGTGAATTGACGAAGCCTAGCGCCTCTGTTGTATAGCTGTCTCTGTTTGTCCTGAGCCTGTAACAAATTCTCCATTGACAGCCGCCCCAAAGTGTGGAGTTTTGTTCTCAGGTCCAGGACATACTGAATTTCATTTTTACTCGCTGAAGGTCCTTCCTCCCAAGCCTCCCTAAGGACATCCAGCACCCCCCGGGGCTGGCGCCCATAGAGAAGCTCGAAGGGGGAAAACCCCGTGGAGGCTTGCGGGACCTCGCGAACAGCAAACATCAGAGGTTCTAGCCATTTATCCCAATTTTTAGCGTCCTCGTGAACGAACTTACGAATCATGGATTTCAACGTGCGATTAAACCGTTCCACCAAGCCATCTGTTTGTGGGTGATAGACGCTTGTGCGAACCGATTTAACGCCCAACAACTCGTAAAGTTCGCAAATCGTTCGTGACATGAACGCCGTGCCTTGATCAGTGAGAATCTCTTTCGGGATTCCCACCCGGGAGATGAATGAAAACAGTGCGCTCGCAACACTTTTCGCCGAAATAGTGCGGAGCGGGACTGCTTCCGGGTATCGCGTTGCATAGTCTACCATAACTAATGCAAAGCGATGCCCGCGTGCTGACCGCTCTAATGGCCCGATGAGGTCCATACCAATTATCTCGAAGGGGACCTGCACTAGCGGGAGTGGGCACAATGGTGCTTTTGGGGTGGCCGGTGGATTCACCAACTGACATTCACGACAAGACGCACACCATCTGCGTACATTCTCGTGAATGCCCGGCCAGAAGAAACGGGCCATTAGACGGTTGAGTGTAGCCGTTTGTCCTAAATGCCCAGCCATAGGATTAGAATGAGCCGCCTGGAAAAGCATTTCCCGGCGGCTTTTAGGTACTAACAACTGGGTTGTATCCTGCTTTGACTGGGTGTCTTGGGTCACCCGATACAACCTATCCTTTAAAATACAAAAATAGGGATAAGAGAGCGGCTGGTCAGGCTGGAGGAGGTGGCCGTCGATGGAACGGACCTGATTAAACGCGTTTTTCAGCGACTCATCCCGGGACTGTTCCAGGGGAAAGTCATCGCGGTCTGTGAGAATGGGCATCTCCAGACCGCTCTGTTCCCCCGGACCGGCCCCCGGAGGTCCCGAATCCACCTCTCCCGACTGAGCAACAGTCTCTTTCCCCTTTACATGTTTTCCCCAAGAAGCATCCGCACACAAATGCCCCAACAATTTATTAAATGATGGCCAATTGGTCCCCAAAATTAGCGGATGCCGGAGGTGCGGGTTAACTGCTACCTCCACACTATGCTTTTGTCCCCGAAATTGAATATCCACGGGCAACACCGGATAATTCACCACTTCCCCGTGCACACACCTCACCTTAACCATGCGGCGGTTATCCAACACCTTAGACTGAATCAGGCTTTGATGGATGGAGGTCTGGTTACAACCCGAATCCACCAAAGCCTGATAAGTACCCCCCTCGATACTCACAGGTATCTGGTACAGGCCAGCTTGATCGGGGGCGGCTTGTGGCGCATCGGGGACCCGGATCAGTGTCCCCACCTCCATCACTGGACACCGATTGATGAAATAGCCGGGGTCCCCACAGCGCCAGCAAGCCGGCCCAGGCTTCCCCGCCGCCCTAGTGGCTGGAAGTGGGTCGGGGAATTGGCATGGAGAGAGTGCTGGAGAAGATGAGGAGGGGAACGGGTCGGTTGTCGCTCCCCCTCCCCGGAGCGCCGGTCTGGGAGCCGCCGTGGCCTCGGGCGGAACCCCCGCCCTCCACCTCGGCGCCGGTCTGGGTATCGTCCTGCGCCGCAACCTGGGAAGGGGGACAGGTTTGGGAAGAGAGGGGGAAGAAACAACAGGGGGGAGAGAGAGAGAGAGAGAAGCGGATGGAAGGGGTTCGCCGACCCCAGAGCACGCCACCATTTGGTCCTCCGCCAGCTGGATGGCCTGGTCTAGCGACGTCGGGCGGTGGCACTGGACCCACTGGGCAGTTGTCTTCTGTAGCCGGGCGACGAACTGTTCCAGTACCACACGGTCGATCATTCCCTCGACGTCACACCCATCGGCCATCAGCCATTTGCGGCAGGAGTCCCGGAGCTGTTGGGCGAAGACGAAGGGCCGGCCGGACTCTTCGAGGCCCAGGGTCCGGAACCTCTGACGGTGTTGTTCTGGGGTCCGGCCGACCCGCTGAAGGATGGCCCGCTTCAGGTCCTGATAGACCAGGAGGTTCTGGACTGGCAGTTGGTGGGCGGCTACTTGTGCCTCTCCGGACAGCAAGGGAAGTAGTCGCATTGGCCAGTCCGCGGTGGGCCACCCCCAGACCTCGGCAGACTTCTCAAATAAGTCCAGGAACACCTCGGGGTCGTCCTGGGGACCCATCTTGGCGAGGCTCAGAGAAGCCGCTGAGTCAGATGGTGCGTGGGGGGCGGCCTTAGCCTCCCGGTCTATCCAGCTCCGGAACAGCTGGCGGTCTTCATACTGGCCCTGGAGGAGCACCTCGAACCTCTTGTCCTGCTCCTCCCTCATGGCCAGTAGCTGCTGGTGTTGCTCTTGGTGAAGACCAGCCAGCGAGTTGATAATCTGCGCAAATGGCGTTCCTGGCGGGGATTGCATGGCGGCGGCGTTCTTCTCCCTTCCCGGGTTTCGGCACCAGTGTAGTCGTTTTTGGTTCTTGTGGGTGTGGGAAGGAAGAAGACCAGGGTCGGCTTTCTGGGACTCGTAAGTGCTCTTTTTATTTTCTTCTTTGGTCACTCAATAAACTGTGTGCACATCGCACAAAAACATAAAACAATAATCAAACTCTCTTTTCGCTTCGTCGGTTTTGTCAGCAGTTCCTCTCTGCGTGGCTGTGATCATACGAGTCCCAGTGAGTCTCTCTCTCCCCCATCTCTCTCTCTGCTGCAGCTTATAAGCAGTCTCTCCAGCCAATTACTGCAATCAGAGACAGGTGTTACTTATTTGCACTTGACCCACTTACCAACCGCTCGGCCCTGCTCTCTCTCTCCCGCCACAGACCTCGCAAAACCACGCCCCCTCCTCCACAGACCGATTCAAATACCTCAGGTCTATAATCGGACGCAACCCTCCATCCTTTTTAGGAACTATAAAGTACCGGCTGTAGAACCCGGACTCCCTCTCCGGCGGAGGAACACGCTCTATGGCTTCCTTCGCCAGCAAGGACTTTACTTCGAGTTCCATTACCTGAACCCGCTCTGGTACCACTGCGGTCCAGTTCAAACCCCTGAAACTTGGAGGAGGATGACCGAACTGCAGTCTGTAACCCTTCTCTACAGTACTTAGGACCCATGTAGAAATATTCGGAAGGCATTTCCATGCGCCGAGATAATCTACTAAGGGAACCAGCCTCTCGAGGCTGGCGTCGGGTGTTACACGAGCCTCGTTCCCAACCCCCTGAAGCGATTGACCGGCAGGAAGTAGTTAGGAACGATTCTCTGTGTGCGGACGCGTGAGCTGCCCAGCCGCAGGTCTTTCTAGAGGCGGCTGGAGCAGCGTGCGTTCGCGGGAAATCGATGTGGCCCGAAGCGTCATAGATGGCGGGATTCCACATCGATTTCCCCAGGGCGCTGCAGAAGAAACAACCTCGGTTGCTCTTCTGCTGGGGGGACCGCCCTTAGAAGCCCAGCCGCAGCTAGGGCTTCTTCCCAGCAGCCTTCCTTGCCTGGAGCACGCTCCTTAGATCACCTCTAGGAGCGGAAGGCTGCTGGCGAGTCTGCTGGAGAGAGCGCCGTCTCTGTTGCCAGGCTCCCGGAGGAGGGGCTCTAGAGGCGACGCTCTCCCTCTGCAGCTGACGGTGCGAGGAGCTGGCTGACTTCCTGGCTCCGAGCGGCGAGGGACGAACTGTCGGAAGGCCGCTGACTGACTTCTCGCCTCCCGGTGCTTGGCGACAACGGCCTCAACCGCGTCCCCAAACAACCCGGAAGGCGAAATCGGGGAGTCTAAGAGAAAGGACTTGTCCTTCTCTTTCATCCCCGACAATTTCAGTCACAGGTGCCTCTCCACAGTCACCAAGGAAGCCATTGACTGGCCGACAGCACGAGCCGTCTCCTTGGTGACGCGGAGAGACAAATCCGCAGCCTTGCGGAGTTCTAAAATATCCTCCGGAGAGGGTCCCTCGCCCTCGTCGAGCTCCTTAAGGAGATCGGCCTGGTAGGCCTGCAAGATGGAAAGAGTGTGCAGGGTACTACCAGCCCGACCAGCCGCCATATAGGCCTTGCCCACCAAAGATGAGGTGTCCCTACAGGGCTTGGTGGGCAATACCGGGGCTTTGAGGGACGTCCCATACCCTGCCTCACGAGCCCCCAGGACATTAGCATAGTCCAAGACAGGGGGATTGGAAACTCGCGAGGAGAAGGGTTTCTTCCATGATCTACACACCTCGGTGTGCAGATCCGGGAAGAACGGCAAGCCCCGGCGAGGAAGGAACCGGTCATCCAGCCTACTGGTTGGCTGGACCTCCGGTGCCTCCTGTGGCCAATTGATATTTAACTTGGCCACCGCACAGGTCAAAACCTGGACCAGCTCCTCTTGGGCGGGTGGATGAAGCACTAATAGACTTCCTGCTTCTCCACCCGCCGCGAAGCCACCCTCATCCTCGGAACCAGAGAGGATGAGGATCGGACCCTCCACCCCGGGGGAAGAAGCCGCAGCGCGGGCTTCCACACGGGGAGGAAGGCCATCGGAACTGTCAGAGGAGGATTGGGAAAGTGCCGCAGCAGTCCCAAAACCCTCTGACAAGTCCCGTTGTGAACCCCATGATCTGCGACGCCGCGCTGCCTCAGCAACCGCAGGTCCAGAACCACGAGGTTCACGAGGCTGGCCGCCCTCATCAAAAACGGCCAGCCGAGAGCGGAGCAGTCTGAGCGGGAGCAGCTCGCAGCTCCCTCGAGAGCCGCCCGAGCATGCTCCACGCCCAAACAATGCACACAAAGCAGGTGTGCATCCGAGCCAGAGATATAACGTGGGCACGGATGCACACACTGCCTGTACTCACTTCAACTCATTCTTTTCTTTCTTTCTCTCACACACACACTTGGACAAACAACAGTAAATAGACAGACTTTTGTTTACACAGAGCGCTATGCTGAAGAGCAATAACTACCGTTTCAATGCGCCGGCTCGCCCTTTATACTTCCGGGTACGCCGTCACGATGACGTCATCACGCACGACCAATCAGATTGGGCTAGTTTCTATACGGACTTCAGATTCGCTAGTGCTTAGGGAGTATCCCCGAAGTGTCGTTCCGACGCAGTGAGAGTTCCCTCGAAAGGGAACATGTCAGCTTTACTTGAATTTCTTTTCATTACTTGAAATAAAATAAATGTTAACTGAAATAAAAATAAAGAAAAACTTAAACTTGATATACTATACTAACTAAAACAGAAATACAAAATTATAAAAACTATATAGATGCATTTAAAAAACAAACAAAAAAGTGAATTGAGTTTTCTTTATTTTTAATGTCAAAAGCACAAAGATGTCAAAATGACAGTTTTGACATGTATTCAAGTAACAGTCGGTTATGTAATGCTTAAATGCTCAATTAATGCATTACAATTGAACTAAACTCATTAGATTTGAGTCGACTAAAACAAAAAATCCAGGTTACTAAAATATGGTAAAAAGAATTCAAAATTAAATCAATTGGTTTCCAGTCTCTTCCAGTCAATCAAGTTCAAATCAAACAATATTCAATGATTTTCACACAAATCATTCAAAAAAGCACCAATCCTGTGGCATTTCACAGCAACACTAGTTTATTTGTAAACTTCAGATTTACTTGAATGTTTTGGATCTGAAGAAAACATTTGCTCACTGTGACACAGAACAACACTTTTTAATATGAGTCCCTAGATGACATGAGTGTCTAAAACTCTTCCCACACTGTGTACAGCGGTACGGCTTCTCTCCAGTATGAACTCGCTCATGTATTTTCAGAGATCCAGACTGAGAGAAACTCTGGTCACAATATGAGCACTTGTAAGGTTTTTCTCCAGTATGAATTCTTTGGTGCTTTATCAGATGGGCAGCTTTAGTAAAGCTCTTCCCACAGTCAAAGCACATATACTCTCTCACTTCATTATGTGTTTTCTGGTGCAGTTTAAAATTATCCAGCCTTGAAAAACTCTTTCCACAGTGAGAACACACATGAGGCTTCTCATCTAAATGAACTGTCAGGTGTTGTTTTAGATTTGATGACGAAATAAAATCTTTACCACACTGATCACAGTTAAATGGTTTCTCTCCAGAGTGAATCATCTTGTGTTTTTTAAGGCTTCCTTTTTCTGTGTAACTCTTTCCACATTGAGTGCATGAATACGGTTTCTCTCCAGTGTGAACTCTCATGTGTTTTTTAAGGTTTCCTTTATATGTGAAACTCTTTCCACACTGAGTGCATGTGTGCAGTTTCTCTCCAGTGTGAATTCTCATGTGTGTGTTTAGGTGTCCTTTATGTGTGAAACTCTTTCCACACTGAGTGCAGGTGTGCAGCTTTTTGGCTTTTGTTCTTTGAGTTGTAAAGTTGTCATGTTCCTCCTTCACTTCATTCAGTTCTTGTCTTTGTTGTTTTACTTCCACCTGGTCTAAAATACACATCAAGTTAGAATCAGTTCAAGTGAACCCTTATTTAACAGCAGAAAGCAACAGAGATCAGGTATCAGACCTTTCATGTGGTATTTTTGTTCTATTTCATTTACTTTCAATATAGTTAAAATATGTATGATAACTACTATATACAAGGTTATGATCATTTAGATGCATGTATCTCTATCATTTATCATCCATATACTGCACATTAATTCACATCTACCAAAGCAGTCAACAATGAAGAATCAAGAATGGACACCAACCTGTTTGTTCTTCAGTATCTTCATGTTTTATTCTGGATGGTTCTGGATCACTCATGTCTTCAATCTCCTCTTTAATAAACTCCATCTTTAACAGTCCCACAGATTTCAGCTGCTACACCTGGAGTTTGTCCTTCTCTTGTAGGATGATGTGGATATTCCCAGTATTTATTGGTGAATTGTTGTGGGAGGGGCTTCACTGCAGGTGTGAACTGTGATCACTGTGTTTTGATTCAATCTGCATTTAAAAAGTACAGGCCATAATGTTTAACTGAGCTGCTGAAAAGCCAAAAGTTCCCTGTTTTCACCTCATTCATTATGGTGATGTCTGAGATCTGCTGTAAATTGGCACATTAAGCACATTTTATTGGTGTCGACAGGCTGACACAAACTACAGGATCATCACCTTTGAAATCACTTCAGTTCTTGTCTTTGCTCTTTCACTTCCATCGGGTCTGAAATCAAATGAGTTCATGGAGGATACATGTGAAGATTCAAGTGAACCCTGATTTAACAACAGAAAACAAGTCATGTCACATGAAATCATGCACTCAAAAAATGAACTTTCACTGTTGTTAGTTGCACTCAAATCCTCCTTGTTCACATTACTTAAAAAACGTCTCAGGTTACTAATGTAACCATTGTTCCCTGAGAACAGGGAACGAGACACTGCGTCAGCTTTTGCTTACGCTACGGGGAACGCCTCCAGCGTGACAGGTGCCTGAAATCACAATCAAAAAACGTCAATCCTATTGACCAGCGACAGCCTATGATGTCATCAAGGCGCGACCAGGAAGTATATAAGGGCGCCTTGCCAACATGACAGTATCTAATCGTCTGAAGGGACTGTTTTGGCAGGCAGGCCCTGCGGCATGGCACAGCGACGCAGTGTCTCGTTCCCTGTTCTCAGGGAACAATGGTTACATTAGTAACCTGAGACGTTCCCTTTCGAAAGGGAACTCGCACTGCGTCAGCTTTTGCTTACGCTACGGGGAACGATATACCCACTACGCCATGCCGACGGGAGTGCATGCCCATAGGCAGTGACAACTGTCAAGACAAGCAAATTCTACTGAAATGCCTGAATCACTCCCCTTCTGGTCAGGCTGTCAGTGACAGCGCTCCCTACGGTCATAGCCCAAGCTATCACCCAAGAATGAACCCTCACACACATGAGGTCCTTCCCAGGCCCTGCTCGAAGGCCTGGAACCACCCCTTCGACTTAGAAGGGGTCCCTTTAAGGGAACGTGGCAAGGGAACTCGAGGGAACCCTATGCCAGTCACTATTCGGGAGGTCCTCACCGAATGCCACCAGGGAGACCTGACCTGGTGACCCAGTCTGCTATGGGACACGTAATACGGTCAACCCTGTCTGTAGTGTACAGAGCCTCTGGTACACGCCTATGAAAAGGCATCCCGCTAGGGTGCTGCAAGAAAGGCAGTGACATCCACTAGCCGGATCTCAGAGACGGGTTATCCCGGAGAGCGGCGCTCAGCGAAGTGCTTTATAACCCTTGCTAGCGAGGGGAGTTCAGCCGCCCAATCCTCGGATCTACCAAGCACCTACTTTAAAACGTGCTTAGGAGGCCAGAGGCCTTACAGGCTGATCATACCAGGGAGGCCCCGAGGGGCCTACAACCGTAATCAGCGCCAGGCGGCCGTAAGCTCATAACAGACCCTCACTTGAGAGGAGCTCATAAGCCTGCCCGGTAGGTACCCATGCCGCAGGCAAACTATGAAAGTCCCCTCCTGTGGGGACCGCATAGCAGCAGTAACGTCTCGTCGTGCTAGGGTAAGCACACCGCCTTCAGGTCTCGCGAACGGCCAGAGACCGGCGCCTGATAGCAGGTGACCACTAGCTGTCAGCGTAAAGCCAGTTGTGTGTTCCCGCCTAGGGAACTCGTTCCCCAGGGAGGCCGAGAGGGACCTCCACCCGGTAACCTGTGCCGACTGCTCGCGTGTCAGTCGTGCTAGCCCTCGAGGTAGCTGGGAAGACCAGGGACTCGCTTCAACAGGGAGGCCTAGCGGGCCTACCACCTGCAAGAATGTTGGGCATTTCTCCATCACAGCCCTCCGCTCAGTGGCTGGACCTATCCAGAGACCACGAGACAGGAGCGTGCCTTCAGAGGAGGCCCCGTGGGGCCTACTACTCCAAGCGAATCCCACAGGGAAGCCCCGTGCCGCTTGCCTGATAGCAACCCATGCTACGATCCGTTACCGAAACTGGGGACCGGGGAACGACTTCAGGGAGGCGCAATGCCTCCACCTGATAGCAGAACATGCCACCCGTCTCAGAGCGGGAGCTCGCCTTCAGGGAGGCCCAATGCCTACCACCTGATAGCAGACTGTGCTACTCATAGCACTTCCTGCTCACCGCCACAGCCAGGAAGGTCACTCAGGGGGCCGATTGCGGCCCACTACCTACTAGCACTCATGCTAGCCCTCCAGTGACTGGAGCCCAGGAACGCCCCCACAGAGGAGGTCAGGTGAGCCTGCTTACCCCACAGCAGGCTCTTAGGGAGGCCAGGCCACCTATTAGCAGCACGTACCAGCCATCGAGGGGCTTAAAGCCGGTGGCGCCCCCTCGGGGGAGACCAGGCAGCGCCTGTTGACCAAGCAGGCTCTCAGGGAGGCCAAACGTGGCCTCCACCTGAGCGAAGATAACCCAAACCAGGAGCCTACCCCTCAGGGAGGCCTTTAAGAAGGCTGGCTGCTGCACCTGGGCTGACGGCAGCTGTCTGCTGCTGACAAAGGCCTGGAAATCCAGATATCACCTGGGAACTCGTCCCCAGGGAGCTAGTTGACGAGGTTACTGCTGACGTCGACACCAGTGGAGAAAATCCTCCCAGGCACACTCGTGTGCCATGGCGTCGAGACTTCTTGCAAGGAGGCCGGTTGATGCCTACTACCTGTCCTGAAGTCCTGCTGCCCAGACCGCCCAAGCTGGCTACCAACAACCAGCTGGCTCTTATACCCCACCTGGGGCTGGTCCTTCCCGGAGGTAACTAGGAAACAAGTTCTCACTTTGCCCTAGGGCCCCCAAGACGGCGCAGTCTCTCGGGCAGTGCCTACAGACATGGACCTAATCACATTGCCAACAGCGGTGTACTCAGCAGAAGTGCTAACAAAAACCCTCTAAGCGAGGGGAGTACAACTTACGTCACCTGCCTCGGGGCGGCTGTCTTATTTCCCATGCAGCGGCCAACCGTAATGCGAGGGCGTCAGCCAATGGCAATGCTCGGGCCTCAGGGGAGCATCCGACCAGAACCGTAAACATCGGTTTATCCGATGTTCAGCTTACCCCGAGCCCTAAAGAAGGTGGAGCAGAGACATAAAGCAAGGGTAAACATTACTTTTTCATAGAAAAAATAGAACCCACCGGCCGAACCATCCTCCAGGAAGAGGCCGGGGGCCGCCAAAAGATGGCGGCCACCAAGCTCTGAAAGGCGGAAACAGCAGATAAAGTCTAATCGCAAACCGGCGAAAGACGCTTCGTTCCGCCCCACGACCACTGGCAAAGTCGCTGTCTCCTGCAACACCTCGACTGCGTTACTTGTAACCCCAGAACGCAGAGAAGGGGGCGGGCCTTGGCCGGACAACTCTGTAACAAGAGGAGGTTAGGTCAAGGATGCATAACAAGCCCTGTTTATACTTCAAGACAGGCCAGGGGCGAACGACCTTCCTTAGAAGGGAACGCCCCCATCCTTGACGGAACCTAGGCCAAGTGGTGCGACCTCAGTCTGCACTAGATCCACTCAGGGCTCGGGAAAGAAATATTATCACCTCTAATAATACACAATGAGGCCCCCGAAAACCCTTTTTCCAAAGCCCCGCAGAGCTGGGCGCAGATCTCACTACAGCTCATGCAAAAGTGCATACCCGGTCTTCAGCTACTTCACACTTTTACGCTAGGAAAAACACAGCTCGCCCCCGACACTACAAACCCTCGGGCAAGAGCGCAATTCAGTTACCCACATCAGTGGGTAAAACATACACGGAGAGGCAGCAAATTCTACTAGCAAAAGTGAGGCATACACACACAACCACATAATGTTGCAAAGAAGATCGTTCTTAGCTTACTCACGGGGAGCTGCAGGCCCTGCAAAATCCAGCGATGATCCAGACTTCCCCAAGCAACCCCTCAGGGGAGCGACGGTACAAAAAAGTCCTGAAAAACATAGTTTGAAAATGTTTCGCCCTACAGAGGGGGACTCACCAATCGCTCCTCGCGGTGCTTCAAACCAGCCCTCGAGCAAGTATCCGCCCACCGCTTCCTGAGGGGGGCGCTTTAACAAACAAACCAGGCGGGCCGTCAGAATCTTACATTTCCTGCTCATCATGGGCCCACCGGCCTGATGTAAAAACGCCCGGGGAAAAGGTCAGAGGAAGGGAAAAAGGCAGCGTTCAAGTCCGCTCCCTCGGGGGCGGAGTCCGCTGCCTACGCTGGTTCCGGTCGCCAGCCCCAGCTTCCTTCCTCTTCCGGTTGCGGGTGTCCCGCCTCTTTTGCGTCCCGCTCCTCCGCGGCGGGGGCGCTCGAGAGGCAACGCTGGCTCGTTGTTCCCGTCTCCAGCCCTCAGACTGAGACGGGAGAGGGACACCCGACTGCCTGGGCGCGGTCCCGGACCTCCGCGGAATGCATGTTTTAAATGCCGCCGAGCGCGCCCTCGCCTCTCTGAACTTTTCCACCACCGCCTCCACGGAGGTGCCGAAAAGCTCAGAGGGCGACACCGGGGCATCGAGGAGAAAGGATCTCTCTTTCCCCCCGATGTCCGCCAGGTTGAGCCACAGATGTCTCTCCGTGGCCACCATCGCCGCCATCGAGCGACCGATGGCGAAAGCAGTCTGCTTGGTGGCCCGGAGAGACAAATCCGTGGCCCGGCGCAACTCGGCCACCGCTTCAGGGGTTATTCCCTCCCCCTGATCGAGGTCCCCCAGCAGGTCTGCCTGGTAGGCCTGTAACACAGCCATAGTGTGTAAGGCCGCCCCGGCATGACCCGCCGACATGTATGCCCTGCCGTTCAAGCGCGCGGTGGTCCTGAGCGCTTCCGTCGGCAGGGTGGGAGCCCTTAGTGTCGATAACCTCCCGGAGGCGAGATAGTGTGCAAACGGCTCGTCTACGGGTGGCAACGACACATATCCAGCCTCGGGCAATCCCTCAACATCAGCGAAATTAGCCCGCTGATGTCGATGGATACGGGCTGAATAAGGTTTCTTCCATCCCTTCGAGATCTCTTGGTGGAGATCGGGAAAAAATGGAAGACTCCCAGGAGCTGGTTGGTCATGGGCGGAGAGAAAACGGTCGTCCAACCTACTTGGACGCACGTCATCTCTCCTAACACGCTGCCAGGGCAGCTGCAGTCTACCTGCAGCGCGCTCCATGACCTCCAACAACTCCCCATACATGGGACAGGGTGGTTGGGAAGCCTCAGCCTCAGGCGCTTCATTCGCCTCCCCAACCATCCTCTGCTCGAACGGAAGAGCAGCGGACGAGGAGGAGGAACCCAAATCCAGTTCCTCCTCCGAGGTCCGCCCCTCGCGATCTGGCTCGTCGTCAACCAAAACCACACCAGCCTCTAGGCGACGAGCCAGATCCAGCTGGGAACCCCAAGATTGTATGCGCCGCTCAGCCTCAGCACGAGCGGGGCCGTTCCCAGCTGCTGAGCTCTCTCCCCTCGAGAAGAGAGCCAGACGAGAGCGGAG
This sequence comes from Romanogobio albipinnatus, assembly GCA_023566225.1. Lineage (NCBI taxonomy): Eukaryota > Metazoa > Chordata > Actinopteri > Cypriniformes > Gobionidae > Romanogobio > Romanogobio albipinnatus. The sequence continues at coordinate 6,735,132 of CM042247.1, read as the reverse complement.
CGTTCTCATAGGAAAACGCTCGCAGTTCGCACAGGAGGCTCCCTCGAGAACCTCCCGTGCGTGCTCTTCCCCCAGACAGTACACGCAAAGTGAGTGTGTGTCATCAGGTGTAAGATACCTGTTACACGGATCCACGCACCTGCGGAAGTGGCGCTGCTTGCTAGCACACTTTGAAGACATCTTTCCCAACGGTGAAACAGGCAAAACAGTCCCTGAAGACGAAAAGATACTGTCATGTTGGCAAGGCGCCCTTATATACTTCCTGGTCGCGCCTTGATGACATCATAGGCTGTCGCTGGTCAATAGGATTGACGTTTTTTGATTGTGATTTCAGGCACCTGTCACGCTGGAGGCGTTCCCCGTAGCGTAAGCAAAAGCTGACGCAGTGCGAGTTCCCTTTCGAAAGGGAACTCATGTAACTACATGAACTTCAATTTACTGAGTTGTTTCTACTAAAAATGAGTATTGTCAACTTTACTTAATAAGTGTTTGTTAGGTCACCTTAACATTGCTGAGTGAAATGAACAAACTGGGTAGTGGATCTGTAGTTCCCAGCATGCTCTGCAAGGGACTGCATTAGGAGAGTACATTTAGGTATAAAAGTGTTATTTTATGTGTTTTTCAGTAAAGGGAAAGATGTTGTTAGTTTATGTTTGTGTTAAATGTTCAGTTATGTTGGACATTTAGAGTTTCTGTAATTTTGTGGTTACCATTATGCAGAAGAGTGGTGCCTGTGTTTAGCCTGTGGGCACTCATATACAGTGGGGAGAACCAATTTTGCAGGTTTGCCCACATACAAAGCATGTAGAAGTCTTTATCATAGGTACTCTTCAACTGTGAGAGACATAATCAAAAATCCAGAATATCACATTGTATGATTTTTAAATAATTATTTTGAATTTTATTGCATGACATAAGTATTTGATACATCAGAAAAGCAAAACTTAATATTTGGTACAGAAACCTTTGTTTGCAATTACAGAGATCATACGTTTCCTGTAGTTCTTGAGCAGGTTTGCACACACTGCAGCAGGGATTTTGGCCCACTCCTCCACACAGACCTTCTCCAGATTTTCCCTCCAAAGATTTTCCATTGGGTTCAGGTCTGGAGACTGGCTAGGCCACTCCAGGACCTTGAGATGCTTCTTTACGGAGCCACTCCTTAGTTTCCCTGGCTGGGTGTTTCGGGTCGTTGTCATGCTGGAAGACCCAGCCACGACCCATCTTCAATGCTCTTACTGAGGGAAGGAGGTTGTTGGCCAAGATCTCGCGATACATGTCCCCATCCATCCTCCCCTCAATACGGTTTAGTCATCCTGTCCCCTTTGCAGAAAAGCATCCCCAAAGAATGATGTTTCCACTTCCATGCTTCACGGTTGGGATGATGTTCTTGGGATTGTACTCGTCCTTCTTCTTCCTCCAATCACGGTGAGTGGAGTTTAGACCAAAAAGCTCTATTTTTGTCTCATCAGACCACATGACCGTCTCCCATTCCTCTTCTGGATCATCCAGATGGTCATTGGCAAACTTCAGACGTGCCTGGACATGCGCTGGCTTGAGCAGGGGGACCTTGCGTGCGCTGCAGGAGTTTAATTCAATTCAATTCAATTCAAATTTATTTGTATAGCGCTTTTCACAATACACATTGTTTCAAAGCAGCTTTACAGAAAGCACATTTCATAGATGAACATTAAAAATGTTAGAAAGACAATGTTAAAGAATAATGTTCGAAAAAGTTAATCAATTGTGTATTAATTTAGTCTATAACAACGCTGGCGTTGAGTCGTCTCTTCACTGGCGTGGAGTCGTCTCATCACAGGTTTTGGGCATCCGAAGTCTCCATGAGAGGCTGGATACAAACTGGAGCTGACAAACTATTTACCTCGGGACTAGTGTCCCGAGGTAACAACAGAAAAGCAGATGGGAAATAATTAGCGTAGCTGCTGTTCAGAATATTATATTAATGCTTTTGTTCCGATTTCACTGTAGTATAAAGGGTAATTATAATGTGAATGCTTGGCTAAAGAGATGCGTCTTTAATCTAGTTTCAAACTGGGACAGCGAGTCTGAACCTCGAACAATATCAGGAAGACTATTCCAGAGTTTAGGAGCTAAATGTGAAAAAGCCCTCCCTCCTTTAGTGGACTTAGATATCCTAGGAATGACCAGAAGCCTAGAGTTTAGTGACCTTAAAGAGCGCGATGGATTGTAGGGCGATAGAAGATCCGTTAGATACACTGGAGCTAAACCATTTAGGGCTTTATAGGTCAGTAGCAATACTTTGTAATTGATACGGAACTTAATAGGCAACCAGTGTAGAGATGATAAAATTGGTGTTATATGATCATATTTTCTTGACCTAGTAAGAACTCTAGCAGCTGCGTTTTGGACTAACTGTAGTTTGTTTATTGAGGATGCAGGACAACCAGCTAATAAAGCATTACAGTAATCTAGTCTCGAGGTCATGAATGCATGAACTAACTTTTCTGCATCAGAAATAAATAGCATGTTACGTAGCTTAGCAATGTTTCTAAGGTGGAAAAATGCCGTTCTTGTAACATATGAAATATGATTTTCGAATGTCAGGTTGCGGTCTAATATAACACCCAGGTCTTTTACTGTAGTGGATAAAGTGACAGGACATCCTTCCAAGGTAAAATTGTATTGTGAGAGGTTTTGTGGGCAGTTTTTTGGACCAATAAGTAATACCTCCGTTTTATCTGAATTTAATAGCAGAAAATGACACGTCATCCAGTATTTAATATCTTCAACACACGCTGTCGGTTTAGATAATTTAGCGTTTTCATCCGGTCGTGATGAAATATATAATTGAGTGTCATCAGCATAACAGTGGAAATTAATTCCATGTTTTCTTATAATATTACCGAGTGGCAGCATATATATTGAGAATAGCAGAGGGCCTAACACGGATCCTTGCGGCACCCCATAGTCTACTGACATCGTCTTGGATTTTTCCCCATTTAGACAGACAAAATGGTAGTGGTCTGATAAGTACGATCTAAACCAGTTTAATGCCTGTCCCTGAACACCAGTATAGTTTTGAAGTCGATCTATGAGTATTTTATGATCTATAGTATCGAACGCAGCACTAAGATCGAGTAGAACTAGTATTGAGATACAGCCTTGGTCAGAAGCTAGAAGTAAATCATTTGTGATTTTAACGAGCGCAGTTTCTGTGCTATGATGCGGCCTGAATCCTGATTGAAATTTTTCATAGATATCATTTTCTTGCAAGAAAGAGCATAATTGAGCGGACACAACTTTTTCTAGTATTTTAGACATAAATGGAAGATTTGAAATGGGTCTGTAATTTGCTAGGTTATTATGATCTAATTTTGGCTTCTTAATGAGCGGTTTTATGACTGCCAACTTGAATATTCTTGGAACATGACCTAAAGATAAAGACGAGTTAATAATATTGAGAAGAGGCTCTTCCACTACAGGTAACAACTCTTTGAGTAGTTTAGTGGGTATTGGATCTAATAAACATGTTGTTGGTTTATATGCAATGATAAGTTTATTTAGCTCTTCCTGTCCTATAGTTGTAAAGCGGTGTAGTAGTTCTTGAGGGGCGGTAGTTGTTGTTGAATCATAAGACATCATTAAAGATTGTACATTTACAATTTTGTTTCTGATGCTTTCTATTTTCTCAGTGAAGTAATGCATAAAATCATTACTACTAAACTGTAACGGAATATTTTGCTCAGGCGATGCTTGTTTATTTGTTAGTCTAGCCACGGTGTTAAATAAAAACCTTGGGTTATTTTGATTATTTTCTATTAGTTTGCGGAGATGCTCAGCCCTGGCTGCTTTTAGGGCCTTTTTATAACGTGACATACTATCTTTCCACGCGATTCTGAAGACCTCTAAATTAGTTTGTTTCCATTTACGCTCTAAGCTCTCTCTTGATAACATGTGTAGCACTGTTGTACCATGGTGCTTTAGTTTTCTCTCTAACCTTTTTTAGTCTAATTAGTGCAACAATTTCTAATGTGTTAGATAAAATGGTGCTAATACTGCTAGTCATTTCCTCTAGTTCATCTGTTTGTTTGGGTTCACTGAGCAGCCGAGACAGGTCAGGTAAGCTTTTTGAGAAATGTATCTTTAGTGTTTGGAATGATTGTTCTGCCTGGTCGATAACGTGGCGCAACATGACAGATTTCATCAGTACGCAGTATGCAAGTTACCATGTAATGGTCAGTGACATCATCACTTTGCGGTATAATATCTATATCGGTTGGTTTGGTTTCATGTGATATAATCTAGTGTGTGATTAAGACGATGGGTGGGACCAGTGACGTTTTGCTTGATCCCAAAGGAGTTTAATAGATCTGTAAACGCAGCCCCTAATGCATCATTTGTGTTATCTACGTGTGTGTTAAAATCTCCAACAATTAATGCTTTATCGACGTTGACCAATAGATCTGAGAGAAAGTCTGCAAACTCTTTTAAGAAATCAGCATAGGGCCCTGGAGGTCTATACACAGTAGCCAAGGCTAGAGATAATACGGATTTCTTTCTTACATCTAAGAGCGTAACATTTAGCACTAGTACTTCAAACGAATTAAACCTGTGACCTGTTTTCTGAGTAACATTAAGAATATCTCTATAGATTGTTGCAACACCGCCGCCACGACCAATCAGACGGGGCTCATGCTTATAACAGTATCCTGGCGGAGTAGACTCATCTAGACCGAAATAATCATTTGGCTTAAGCCAGGTTTCAGTAAGGCAAAGTACATCGAAACTATTATCTGTGACCATTTCATTTACAATAACTGCCTTAGGTGTGAGCGATCTAATGTTTAGAAGACCTAGTTTTAGAAATTGTTTTTGTTCACTAATATTGAGATTTTTTGGTTTAATCACAATTAGATTTTTCCTAGATCCTATAGTAGATTTAATGTTTGACCTAACTAAACGAGGAATAGACACAGTTTCTATATAATGTTCTACATTGGTACTTATGTCAATTAAGTTAGAACAACAAAGACTGTGATCTGGACTTTGACTTACTAGTCATATGGTGGTGTGTAACGCCCTGGAGATGTTGTCCGACAGAAGAGCCGCTCCGATTCTGCTGGGGTGAAGGCCATCAGGACGGAAGAGCCTAGGTCGCTCCCAGAAAGATTCCAATTATTTACAAAGAGCAGCTTCTTTTCATTACACCATGACATTAACCATTCATTTAAAGCAAATAATCTACTGAACTTTTCATGTCCTAGTCGGTACGTGGGAAGGGGTCCAGACACGATGATTGCTGCTTCAGGCGATGTGCTGCACACCGTCTCTAGCAGGCTCTTGTAGTCCTTCTTCAGAACCTCCGTCTGCCGCAGCCTGGTGTCGTTCGTTCCCGCGTGCAACACGACAGCTCCGATGCGCTCGTCACCGTTCAGGATCTCGGGAACCTGCGCAGCGACATCGAGAACACGAGCACCAGGAAAGCAGTGAGTAATTACCTTGCCTTTACCTGAGGTAGCGTGGACATGCCGGACGATGGAAGTACCGATGACCACAGCGTCGCGTTCCGTCTCGCGAAGAGGGGAGAAGTGGTTCCGGGTGGAGATCTGGAAGACCGGGAGGGGCGGAGAGGTCCTAGCTCTGGTCCTGGCTTGCGTCTTCCGCTGTGGAAAAACCCACGGTCCCCGGTGCTGTGTCGGTGCCGGAGTGAACGAAACCAGGGATGATCGCGTCCTGTGCAAAGAAACACACGGAGTAGACGAGCTCGGAGTCAACAGGTTATTAACCACTGACTTGTGTGCATCGGCGCGTGATGTTTCAAGCGCTGATCGTCGCTCTCTCAGCACGGCTTGTCTGTCTAGAAGGCCGCGAATCTGCTTCTCGACCGCGTCTAACTCCAACTGCACCGAATGCAGCTCGAACGTGTCCTCGCCTGCACTCAAAGGTAACATTAGACACACATCCGAGTTATTCGTCATTGCAGCAGATGTGCTACAATGCCGAATTGTCGGTTTTAGTGGTGACGGGTGTAAATAAGTTTACCACGCGTGCAATGCTAGCGGGCTACGGCTAGTAGCGGAAGTTCGGATATAAGTAGTGATATCAAAGCAATCCGATTGTTTTTTATAGAGAATCATATCGGAGATAAATTCACACACTGTAAATAACAGAAAATATACGTTTGTAAGCGAGTGATAAGGAGAAAATCAAGGATTATGAATCAATTCGACGGAGCTCTAACACCAGCAACGCGTTCACAACCCGCGCATGCGTAAAAGTGATGTCATGGATACTCCATGACGGCGTAGTGTGTTATAATGGTTTTCTTTGAGACTGTGGTCCCAGTTCTCTTCAGGTCATTGATCAGGTCCTGCCGTGTAGTTCTGGGCTGATCCCTCACCTTCCTCATGATCATTGATGCCCCACGAGGTGAGATCTTGCATGGTGCTCCAGACCGAGGGAGATTGACCGTCATCTTTAACTTCTTCCATTTTCTAATAATTGCACCAACAGTTGTTGCCTTCTCACCAAGCTGCTTGCCTATTATCATGTAGCCCATTCCAGCCTTGTGCAGGTCTACAATTGTATCCCTAATGTCCTTACACAGCTCTCTGGTCTTGGCCATTGTGGAGAGGTTGGAGCCTGTTTGATTGAGTGTGCGGACAGGTGTCTTTTATACAGGTAACAAGCTCAAACAGTTAATACAGGTAATGAGTGGAGAACAGGGGGGCTTCTTAAAGAAAAACTAACAGGTCTGTGAGAGCCGGAATTCTCACTGGTTGGTAGGTGATCAAATACTTATGTCATGAAATAAAATGCAAATTAATTATTTAAAAATCATACAATGTGATTTTCTGGATTTTTGTTTTAGATTCCCTCTCTCACAGTTGATGAAATATTACAGACCTCTACACGCTTTGTAAGTTGGAAAACCTGCAAAATCGGCAGCGTATCAAATACTTGTTCTCCCCACTGTATACACACATTTATTGGATGGAATTCCTGCCCTCAATTAAATTAAGTTTGTCCAATGAGTTGTTTTTGCATTTTGTTTCTAACAATATGCTTGTTGTTATTTAATAGTTTTCCACTACACTTGTAGAGAAAATAGTTAATTTAATAAGGTAAATTAAATCGATAAATGTGTTCACCTAACATAATAAACTTTTATAAATTTAACATGACATTATTAAGTAAACTGCACATATAAATATTATGTAACAGTGACAAATTCAAATGGTCTGTATTTACTCAAAGAAATCATGTCAGCTTTACTTGAATTTCTTTTCATTACTTGAAATAAAATAAATGTTAACTGAAATAAAAATAAAGAAAAACTTAAACTTGATATACTATACTAACTAAAACAGAAATACAAAATTATAACAACTGTAAGGCCCGTGAAATCGGTCCAATCTGCCGGTTCGCCAATACACGGGGAAGGTCACACGTGTTCTGTCCTCATTCATGCAAAGTATTGGTTGGTTAAATTTGTAATATATTAATCATATATTTACTCGTTTATTTCATCTGACTCCATAAATGAAAGGTTTTAATAATATCTGTGCCTCACTAAAAGTGAGCGAATGTTTGACTATTCCTTTTAACCATTAAGTGAACAATGTCAAAATCAGTTAGAATAATCAAATGTAACAATTTATTATGTCAGGTAAATGTATCATGCCAATTTCATAATCAATTCAAAGATAATCGATACAAAACATCAAATGTTCAGGAATAAAGAGAAGATGCAAACCCAACTTTAAGAAATACGTGAGGCTGAGATTTCTTTCTCTCAGCCTCACGGGCCGATCTGAAGTACAGAAAAGGCGCCTAACTCTCTGCTGCATCCCATTAAATAGTCAGACCTCTTTCACATGGAAACATGTGCTAACAAAAGAAATTTGCATGCAGTGGTCGCACCTTCATGGGGGTGGTTTGACCATTTGCTTCCTTTCTAAGTCAGTTATCCATAAACTCTAAAACCTTATTACCTTTTATTTTATCTATCTGGATATGAGATATCTGTACCACTCACTTTGAGACATTTCAAATGACACCAAAAACATAACAGTCAATGATAAACATTCCCATTAAACCATATTCTTGTGTGAGTGCGGAAGTGAAGTTGTGTGGGGAGCCCTTTGTCTCAGAACAGGGCCTCAACCAGTATTTTCAGTCTTACACAACTACATAGATGCATTTAAAAAACAAACAAAAAAAGTGAATTGAGTTCTCTTTATTTTTAATGTCAAAAGCACAATGATGTCAAAACGACAGTTTTGACATGTATTCAAGTAACAAGTCGGTTATGTAATGCTTAAATGCTCAATTAATGCATTACAATTTAACTAAACTCATTAGATTTGAGTCGACTAAAACAAAAAATCCAGGTTACTAAAATATGGTAAAATAAATTAAAAATTAAATCAATTGGTTTCCAGTCTCTTCCAGTCAATCAAATTCAAATCAAACAATATTCAATGATTTTCACACAAATCATTCAATAAAGCACCAATCCTGTGGCATTTCACATCAACACTAGTTTATTTGTAAACTTCAGATTTACTTGAATGTTTTGGATCTGAAGAAAACATTTGCTCACTGTGACACAGAACAACACTTTTTAATATGAGTCCCTAGATGACATGAGTGTCTAAAACTCTTCGCACACTGAGTACAGCGGTACGGCTTCTCTCCAGTATGAACTCGCTCATGTGATTTCAGGTGTTGAGACTGAGAGAAACTCTTGTCACAATATGAGCACTTGTAAGGTTTTTCTCCAGTATGAATTCTTTGGTGTTTTTTCAGATTGGCAGCTGTAGTAAAGCTCTTCCCACAGTCAAAGCACATATACTCTCTCACTTCATTATGTGTTTTCTGGTGCTGTTTAAAATTATCCAGCCTTGAAAAACTCTTTCCACAGAGAGAACACACATGAGGCTTCTCATCTGAATGAACTGTCAGGTGTTGTTTTAGATTTGATGACGAAATAAAATCTTTTCCACACTGATCACAGTTAAATGTTTTCTCTCCAGAGTGAATCATCTTGTGGTTTTTAAGGTTTCCTTTTTGTGTGAAACTCTTTCCACATTGAGTGCATGTATACGGTTTCTCTCCAGTGTGAATTCTCATGTGTGTGTTAAGGTCTCCTTTTTGTGTGAAACTCTTTCCACACTGAGTGCATGTATACGGTTTCTCTCCAGTGTGAATTCTCATGTGTGTGTTAAGGTCTCCTTTTTGCGTGAAACTCTTTCCACACTGAGTGCAGGTGTGCAGCTTTTTGGCTTTTGTTCTTTGAGTTGTAAAGTTGTGATGTTCCTCCTTCACTTCATTCAGTTCTTTTCTTTGCTGTTTTACTTCCACCTGGTCTAAAATACACATCAAGTTAGAATCAGTTCAAGTGAACCCTGATTTAATAGCAGAAAGCAACAGAGATCAGGTATCAGACCTTTCATGTGGGATTTTTGTTCTATATCATTTACTTTCAATATAGTTAAAATATGTATGATAACTACTATAAACAAGGTTATGATCATTTAGATGCATGCATCTCTATCATTTATCATCCATATACTGCACATTAATTCACATCTACCAAAGCAGTCAACAATGAAGAATCAAGAATCGACACCAACCTGTTTGTTCCTCAGTGTCTTCATGTTTTATTCTGGATGGTTCTGGATCACTCATGTCTTCAATCTCCTCTTTAATAAACTCCATCTTTAACAGTCACACAGATTTCAGCTGCTACACCTGGAGTTTGTCCTTCTCTTGTAGGATGATGTGGATATCCCCAGTATTTATTGGTGAATTGCTGTGGGAGGGGCTTCACTGCAGGTGTGAACTGTGATCACTGTGTTTTGATTCAATCTGCATTTAAAAAGTACAGGCCATAATGTTTAACTGAGCTGCTGAAAAGCTAAAAGTTCCCTGTTTTCACCTCATTCATTATGGTGATGTCTGAGATCTGCTGTCAATTGGCACATTAAGCACATTTTATTGGTGTCGACAGGCTAAAACAAACTACAGGATCATCACCTTTGAAATCGCTTCAGTTCTTGTCTTTGCTCTTTCATTTCCATCGGGTCTGAAATCAAATGAGTTCATACATATGAAGATTCAAGTGAACCCTGATTTAACAACAGAAAACAAGTCATGTCACATGAAATCATGCACTCAAAAAAATGAACTTTCACTGTTGTTAGTTACACTCAAATCCTCCTTGTTCACATTACTTAAAAAAACGTCTCAGGTTACAAATGTAACCATTGTTCCCTGAGAACAGGGAACGAGACGCTGCGTCAGCTTCGACGCTACGGGGAACGATATACCCACGCCGCCATGCCGACGGGAGTGCATGCCCACTGGCAGTGACAACTGTCAAGACAAGCAAATTCTACCGAAATGCCTGAACCACTCCCCTTCTGGTCACATTAGGCTGTCAGTGACAGCGCTCCCTACGGTCAAAGCCCAAGCTATCGCCTGAGAAGGAAACCTTCACACACATGAGGTCCTTCCCAGGCCTTGCTCGAAGGCCTGGAACCAACCCATTCGACTTAGAAGGGGTTCCTTTAAGGGAACGTGGCAAGGGAACTACGAGGGAACCCTATGCCAGTCACTATTCGGGAGGTTCTCACCGAATGCAACCAGGGAGACCTGACCAGGTGACACAGTCTGCTATGGGACACGTAATACGGTCAACCCTGTCTGTACAGTACAGAGCCTCTGGTACTCACCTTCGAAGAGACATCCTGCTAGGGTGCTGCAAGAAAGGCAGTGTCATCCACTAGCCGGACCTCAGAGACGGGTTATCCCGGAGAGCAGTGCTCAGCGAAGGGCTTTCAGACCCTTGCTAGCGAGGGGAGTCTAGCCACTCGATCCTCGGATCTACCAAGCACCTACTTTAAAACGTGCTTAGGAGGCCAAAGGGCCTTACAGGCTGATCGTACCAGGGAGGCCCCGAGGGCCTACAACCATAAATCAGCGCCAGGCAGCCGTAAGCTCATAGCAGACCCTCACTTGAGAGGAGCTCATAAGCCTGCCCGGTAGGAAACCATGCCGTAGGCAGACTATGAAGGTCCCGTCCTGTAGGGACCGCATAGCCGCAGTGACATCTCGTCATGCTAGGGTAAGAACACCGCCTTCAGGACTCGCGAATGGCCAGAGACCGGCGCCTGATAGCGGGTGACCACTAGCTGTCAGCGTAAAGCCAGTTGTGTGTTCCCGCCTGGGGAACTCGTCCCCCAGGGAGGCCGAGAGGGGCCTCCACCTGGTAACATGTGTCGACTGCTCGCGCTCGCCCTCAGGTAGGCCATACGGGCCTAATACCTGATCGCAGTCTCGCTAGCCCTCGAGGTAGCTGGGAAGACCAGGGACTCGCTTCATCAGGGAGGCCAAACGGGCCTGCCAACTGCACAGAAGGTAGGGCATTCCTCCATCACAGCCCTATGCTCAGTGACTGGAACTATCCAGAAACCACGAGACCAGAGCGTGCCCTCAGAGGAGGCCGCATGGGCCTACTACTCAAAGCGAATCCCCCAGGGAAGCCCCGTGCAGCTTGCCTGATAGCAGCCCATGCTATGATCCGTTACAGAAACTGGGGACCGGGGAACGATTCCAGGCAGGCGCAATGCCTCCACCTGATAGCAGAACATGCCGTCCGTAGCGTTTAACCTCGCTAACCGTCTCAGCGACTGAGAATCGGGAGCTCGCACTCAGGGAGGCAACAGTGCCTACCACCTGATCGCAGAACGTGCTACTCAAAGCACTATACGCTCTTTAATCACAGCGACTGGGAACCGGGAGCTTGCCCTCAGGGAGGCAACAGTGCCTACCACCTGATCGCAGAACGTGCTACTCAAAGCACTATACGCTCTTTAACCACAGCGACTGGGACCCGGGAGCTCGCCCTCAGGGAGGCAACAGTGCCTACCATCTGATAGAAGAATGTGCTACTCATAGCACTTCATGCTCGCTGCCACAGCGGCTGGGAACCGGGAGTTACCTCCAGGGAGGTCACCCAGGGAGGCTGGTTGAGGCCTACCACCTACTAGCACTCATGCTAGTCATCCAGTGACTGGAGCCCAGGAACGCCCTCCACAGAGGAGGTCAAGTGGGCCTGCCTACCCCACAGCAGGCCCATAGGGAGGCCCGGTAGTGCCTACCACCTATTAGCAGCTCGTACCAGCCGTCGGGGGACTTAATGCCAGTAGCGCCCCCTCGGGGGAGACCAGGCAGCACCTGCTGACCACAGCAGGCTCTCAGGGAGGCCAAACAGGGCCTAACCCCTGAGCGAAGGTAACCCAGACCGGGAGCCTACCCCTCAGGGAGGCCTGGCAGGACCTACCCCCAAATAGGAGGTCTGCAGATTCCAAGGACCCTGCCGTGACTTTAAGAAGGCTGGCTGCTGCGCCTGGGCTGACGGCAGCTGTCTGCTGTTGACGAAGGCCTGGAAATCCAGTTAACACTCGTCCCCAGGGCCAAATGACGGGTCACTGCAGACGTCGACACCAGTGGAGAAGAGCCTCCGAGGCACACTCGTGGGCCATGGTGTCGGGACTTTCCTGCAAGGAGGCCGGTTAACGCCTACTACCTGTCTTGAAGTCCTGCTGCCCAGACCGCCCAAGCTGGCTACTAACAACCAGCTGGCTCCTACGCCCGCACCTGGGGCTGGCTCCATCTCAGAGGCAGCTAGGGACAACTGCTTCGCCGTGTCCTAGGGCCCCCAGGACGGCGCAGTCTCTCGGGCAGTGCCTACAAACATGGACCTAATCACATTGCCAACAGCAGTGTACTCAGCGAAAGTGCTTAAACAAAGACCCTCTAAAAGCGAGGGGAGTACAACTTACGTCACCTGCATCGGGGCGGCTGTCTTACTTTCCATGCAACGGCCAACCGTAAGTGCGAGGGCGTCAGCCATTGGCAATGCTCGGGCCTCAGGGGAGCATCCGACCAGAACCGCATTAACAGAAGGTTTATCCGATGTTCAGCTCGACCCGGGCCCTAAAGGAGGTGAAGCAGAGACATAAAGCAAGGGAAAAATATCACACAAATATGAAATCCACCGGCTGTACCGTCCTCCAGGAAGAGGCCGGGGGCCGCCAGCAGATGGCGGCCACCAAGCTCCGAAAGGCGGAAACAGCAGATAAAGTCTAATCGCAAACCGGCGAAAGACGCTTAATTCCACCCCAAAACCACTGGCGAAGTCGCTGTCTCCTGCAACACCTCGTCTGCATTACTTGTCAAGTCAAGTCAAGTCAACTTTATTTATATAGCGCTTTTAACAATGTAGATTGTTTCAAAGCAGCTTTACAGTGTTAAACAGCAAAATAATGCAGCCTAATTTTATTCAGCTGTATAGCCATTTGATGTCATCAGTTCATTTCAATTTCCATACGGTGACAGTGTGGGCTTTAGATCAATAATTAGATCAGTAATTTAGTTTACATGGTTAAATTAGTTTATTAATTAGATTTATTTCGATGTTTAGTTGAAAAATATAGTGTCCCCAACTGAGCACGCCAAGCCAGAGGCAACAGTGGCAAGGAAACCAAAACCCCATTAGGTGACCTAATGGAGAAAAATAAACCTTGGGAGAAACCAGGCTCAGTCGGGGTGCCAGTTCTCCTCTGGCCAATTTACAAACAACGTATTATTATTATTATTCTGGCTGCTTTACAGGTCAGAGGTCATAATAGATCGGAATATTCAAAGGACCGGAGGCAACACGCTGGAGACGGGTTTATTGAGGATGATGTAGATTAAATAATTATTAAAGTGCAAAACTTGTGACCCCAGAATGCAGAGAAGGGGGCGGGCCTTGGCCGGACGACTCTGTAAACAAAGCCATTTTCTTATATCAGAAGACAGGCCAGGGGCGAACGACTTTCATTAAAAGGGAACGCCCCATCCTTGACAAAGCCTAGGCCAAGTGGTGCGACATAAGTCCGCACTAGATCTACTCAGGGCCCGGGAAAGAAATATTATCACCTCTAATATTACACAATGAGGCCCCAAAAACCCTTTTCCCAAAGCCCCGCAGAGCTGGGCGCAGATCTCCCTACAGCTTGTGCATTAGCGTGTACCCGGTCTTCAGCTGCTTCCCACTTTTACGCTAGGAAAAACACAGCTCGCCCCCTACACTACAAGCCCTCGGGCAAGAGCGCGATTCAGTTACCCTCTACTAAACTATACTAGCAAAAGTGAGGCATTCACACACAACCACATAATGTTGCAAAGAAGATCATTCTTAGCTTACTCACGGGGAGCTGCAGGCCCTGCGAAATCCAGCGACGATCCAAATTTCCCCAAGAAACCTCTCAGGCGGAAAAACATAGTTTTGAAAATGTTTCACCCTCATAGAGGGGGACTCACCAATCGCTCCTCGCGGTGCTTCAAGCCAGCCGTAGGGCTAGTATCCGCCCGCCATCCTGAGGGGGGCGCTCTCAACAAAACAAGCCAGGCGAGCCGGCAGAATCTTACATTTTCTGCTCATCATAGGTCCACCGGCCTGATGTAAAGCGCCCGGGGGAAAAACCAGAGGAAGGGAAAAAAGGCAGCGTTCATCTCCGCGCTCCTCGGGGGGTGGAGTCCGCTGCCTGCGCTGGTTCCGGTTACCAGCCCCGGCTTCCTTCCTCTTCCTGTTGCGGGTGTCCCGCCTCCCCTGCGCCCCAGTCCTCCGCGGCGGGGGCGCTCGAGAGGCAACGCTGGCTCACTTTTCGCGTCTCCAGCCCTCAGACTGGGACGGGCCGTGGACACCCGACTGCCTGGGCTCGGTCCTGGACCTCAGCGGAATGCATGTGCTGAATACCGCCGAGCGCGCCTTCGCCTCTCCGAACTTCCCCACCACCGCCTCTACGGAGGTGCCGAAAAGTTCAGATGGCGAAACCGGGGCATCAGGTAGAAAGGACTTCTCTTTCTCCCCGATGTCCAAACGGTTTAACCACAGATGTCTCTCCATGGCCACCGTCGCCGCCATCGGCGCTATTTGTTCGGTGGCCTGGAGAGCGAAAACCGCGGTCCGGCGCGACTCAGGGGGTCCCTCCCCCTGATTGAGGTCCCTCAACAGGTCCGCCTGGTAAGCCTGCAACACCGCTGTGGTGTGCGAAGCCGCTGCAGCGTGACCCACTGACATGTACGTCCTGCCATTCGGAGACCGGCAGGGTGGGAGCCCTCAGTGTCGCCGGCCGCCCAGAGGCGAGATAAACATAACATCTCGCCACGGGCGGCACCGACACATACCCAGCCAGGCAGTCCCTCGACATCAGCTAAACTTAGCTCAATGATGTCGACAGATGCGGGGCTGAGTATGGTTTCTTCCATCCCCTCGAGATCTATTGATGGAGATCTGGAAGGAATGGAAGACTCCCGGGAATTGGGGGGTCATGGGCGGAGAGAAACTGATCGTCCAAACTGTTTGGACGCTCAGCCTTTCTCCTACGCGCCGCCAAGGCAGCTGCAGTCTACCGGCAGCGCATTCCATGACCTCCAGCAACTCCCCGTACATGGGACGGGATGGTTTGAGAAGCTTCAGCATCTTTAACTTACTCACCTCACCCATCCTCTGCTCGAGTGGAAGAGCAGCAGACGAGGAGGAGGAACATAAATCCTACTCATCCTCCAAAGTCCGCCTCTCGCGATCTGGATCGTCCTCGAGAACCACATCTGTCTCCAAGCGGCGAGCCAGATCCATCTGGGAACCACATGATGCTAGACGCCGCTCAGCCTCAGCTCGAGCGGGGCCGTTCCCAGATGCTGAAAACTCTCCCCTCGAGAAGAGGTTCCCTTTCGAAAGGGAACTCATGTAACTACATGAACTTCAATTTACTGAGTTGTTTCTACTAAAAATGAGTATTGTCAGCTTTACTTAATAAGTGTTTGTTAGGTCAACTTAACATTGCTGAGTGAAATGAACAAACTGGGTAGTGGATCTGTAGTTCCCACCATGCTCTGCAAGGGACTGCATTAGGAGAGTACATTTAGGGATAAAAGTGTTATTTTATGTGTTTTTCAGTAAAGGGAAAGATGTTGTTAGTTTATGTTAGTGTTAAATTTTATGTTATGTTGGACATTTACCATTATGCAGAAGAGTGGTGCCTGTGTTTAGCCTGTGGGCACTCATATACAGTGGGGAGAACCAATTTTGCAGGTTTGCCCACATACAAAGCATGTAGAAGTCTGTTTCATAGATACTCTTCAACCGAGAGTGACAGAATCAAAAACCCAGAATATCACATTGTATGATTTTTAAGTAATTAATTTGCATTTTATTGCATGACATAAGTATTCGATACATCAGAAAAGCAGAACTTAATATTTGGTACAGAAACCTTTGTTTGCAATTACAGAGATCATACGTTTCCTGTAGTTCTTGAGCAGGTTTGCACACACTGCAGCAGGGATTTTGGCCCACTCCTCCACACAGACCTTCTCCAGATTTTCCCTCCAAAGATTTTCCATTGGGTTCAGGTCTGGAGACTGGCTAGGCCACTCCAGGACCTTGAGATGCTTCTTTACGGAGCCACTCCTTAGTTTCCCTGGCTGGGTGTTTCGGGTCGTTGTCATGCTGGAAGACCCAGCCATGACCCATCTTCAATGCTCTTACTGAGGGAAGGAGTTCTCTTTCATCATCTCGTGTTCGAGATCCACCTATGGGAAGGGCATCCGTACCTGACCTCTGCAGAAGCATCCAATTGCACCAAGTCTGACAAGACAGGCAGGAGCGCGCAGCCAATGCCCGGTAAGGCCCCGCCCCTTACCTGCGGGCATATATAGCCTGCACGCGCTACTGTACTCCAGTTGACATTCGCTTCTCGCGATCTCTGCACTGACACAGCTCGGTCGAATGTGCGCTGCTCACTTATTGTCTGCAGGAGGAAATATCTTCGGATCAGCCTCCGCCGGGCGTGACAGTTCCTATTCTGCCAGTTTCTCTGTGTCTGCTCTCGGAGCCGCCCACGCTCTTCCTCGTCATTCCTGTTCCACGGCTGCCGCTACAGATTTGTTCTGAGTTCTTCGCCGGTATGTCGCTCTCTATTCCTGCTTCTTTCCGGCGCTAGTTTATCACGGGCCTGCCCGGCCGCGTGTGGTGCTCTTGCCGCTATGATATTCACCCTTTCTGCGCGGTCTGCTTGGGCCTCAAGCACGCGGAAGAGGCCATAGAGAAACCGGAGAACTGCAGTCACTGTCTGGTGCTGCCTAGTTACTCCTGCGACGCCACCATAAGGTGCTGCTACTCAGTGGGACATAGTGACGACAGCCCGCCACCGGGGACCTCCCGGGGCATGACTGCTCTTGTCCGGGCTGACCAGCCCAATCCTGAGTTCCCCGAAGAGGACATCTTTGCGGGAAACCCCCCGCTCGCCGACGATCCGGCAGGGTCCGGTGATGACGACGTGCGGGACTTCTCATCCACGCGAATTGCGCTGCAGAATGCCTATTCGCGTCTTTGCATTGACTTAACATGAAATGTAACTTAACATGTAAATCACTCGCGCGAAACGTTTCATTCGCGTCCGGTGTGAACGCACCATCAGAGGACGAGGAGGCCATCCCGCCCTCTGGCATTCCCCAGGCTAGCGCCCCCGCAGCCTTGCCTCAACCCATCTTCCTGGATGTGTGAGCGAGCGGCCGCTTGTCTCAACATCGGCTCCACAGAGAGCCACCGACCAGGAGAGGGATATTTACGACGGTAGAATGCTGGGAGCTCCCCTCGGCCTGAGGTAACAACTTTCACGTTCTCCTAGCGTGCGCTAAGCACACACGGCATTACTGGAGCGACCCGCTCGACCTTAAACACGGTCTCGCGGGTCTGGAGGTTAAAATATGGCGGCTCTCGGCATGGGTTAACCGCCCGCTATTGAGCGATCGCCAGGCACCTCAACCCAGTCCAGGGAGGGCTGCTCGCCCTGATGAACCGTTTTCTGCTTCGGTGCACCAGGCCAATCCTCGGCCTTGGCTGTTAGGGCCCTAAATGTCTCCTCCTCTCCGCTTACCAGGTGGAAATTTTGGACGACCTGGGCCAACAGCTAGGGATCTTCCTCTCCTGCATTATGGAAGGAGATCATCACGGTTTACAACCTCGTTTCTCCATAACGCTCGTCAGGCCTTTCAAACCTTTGGGCGCTCCATGGCGCTTTGCTTTGTAGAATGTGACCAGGAGGAGGAGGAGGACGAGGCCTTCAAGTTGTGCCTTCTTAGGAAGGCGGCTTCTAGCCAGGCGCGTTTGCCTAATTCCCCGGCCCCGGGACGTAACTTTCATCAAAACCGTTCTCGAGCGACAAGCTCTTTGAACTCTCTTTCTGCAGTAACTCTCCTCCTGCAGTAACCCTGTCCAAAAGACGGAGGGTTTCTTCTGGAGGGTGCCCCCCTCCCGTGGCTGCCCAGCCTATGTGTTTAGTGGATGGGGTGTGTCTCCCCCCCCATTCAGGGGGTCTGTTGTGAGGGAAAGTGCAAAAGCAGTGTCACCACACCGCACATACTGTGTCCCCTCACTCAGCTAATAAAGGCTTCGGCCCCAGTTTTCCCAAACCCCAGTGTTTTCCCTAAAACAAAACACACAAAAACACGTTAAATCAGACGAATCATATTAATTCGTTACAGAGAGATACCCTCTCTCTGCAGGGAAAGAGTGGACAGCTCTCTGAACCAACGCATGCCGTCCCTAGTTTCCCCACTAGAGGGCGTCATTGCATCACAAATAAGCCAGCTGGGCAAAACTAAGCCAGCTGGGCAAACACGAAGCCAGCTGGGCAAACACGAAGCCAGCACGGCACGAGTGGGAACGCTCGTGAGCCGTGTGTCTGCTTCGCGAGCTGCAGAACCACCCGTATGGGTATTGTGTACAATATCGCAGGGCTATCGTCTGCAGTTTGCAATGAAAACCCCACTTTTCAGCAGCGTTCGTTTTTCTCACACAGAGGAAAACACGGCGCGCGTTCTGAAAGAGGAAATCTCCTCTCTGCTGAGCAAAGGTGCGATTCAGGTGGTACCCCAATCTGATAAACCAGGGTTTTCATTCTCGTTATTTCCTGGTTCCAAAGAAGGACGGTTCCCCCTGTCCTATTCTGAACATCAGGGTGTTGAACAAACATTTGAGGAAATACAATATCAGAATGTTAACTCATGGTTCGCTCGCCCGCG
This sequence comes from Romanogobio albipinnatus, assembly GCA_023566225.1. Taxonomy (NCBI): domain Eukaryota; kingdom Metazoa; phylum Chordata; class Actinopteri; order Cypriniformes; family Gobionidae; genus Romanogobio; species Romanogobio albipinnatus. The sequence continues at coordinate 6,716,007 of CM042247.1, read as the reverse complement.
CCATAAAACGGAACGACTGGTTCACATCGGTCGATCTGAAAGATGCTTTTTTCCACATAAGCATTTATCCACCTCACAGGAAGTGTCTTCGTTTCGCCTATCAAGGCATTTGTTACGAATTCACGATCCTGCCGTTTGATGAGTCTAAGCCCTCGCAGCTCCTGTCTGTGTGCGGAAGCGGGCTTGACTCCCCTGAGAATCTGGTCTATGGATCCTGACATACATAGACGACTGGCTCATCATAGCCGATTCGAGGGGAAAGGTGTTGCAGGACACCTGCCGCGTGCTCGCGCACATTACATCTCTGGGCTTCAGGGTGAATGTGAACAAAAGCAATTTTACACCCAGCCAGAATGTGATATTCCTGGGCATGGAGCTTAACTCAGTCTCCATGCGAGCGCGTCTCTCACAGGAGCGCGTTCTCTCTCTGATGAACTGTCTGTCGCAGTTCAGAGAAGGGGCGAGGGTGCAATATCGCACATGTCTCAGGCTACAGGGTCTTATGGCTCCATCTATCCAGGTTTTGCCACTAGGACTCCTGAGAATGAGGGCGTTCATGAAATGGGTTTCGTCACTACATTTCAGCCCGTTACACGATCTTTGCCGTTCTGTGACAGTGACGCGCACCCGCGCTGCAGCTCTGCAGCTCTGCGCCACTGGAAGAGCGTGGACTTTTACGCACAGGGCGCCCCTCTCGGGACGGTTATGTTGCGGAAAGTTGTGACGACGGATGCGTCCTTAACAGGCTGGGGTGCCACCCAAGAGGGCAGAACTGTGAACGGTTTGTGGCCGAGCAAACTACGTTCAGAGCACATCAATTATTTAGAGCTTCTGACTATTTGGAAGGCTCTGAATAATTTTCTGCCCGTCTGCAGGGACATAATGTGCTCGTACGCTGAGACAATACCACGGCAGTGGCTTATATCAATCGTCAAGGCGGCGTGCGCTCGTCGAAACTCCATGCTCTAGCTTACAAGCTTTTGGTATGGAGCAGTCGATTTTTCCTGTCGTTACGCGCGACTCATGTTCTGGGCATTCTGAACAGAGGCGCGGATCTTCTATCGAGGGGGAACCCGCTCTTCGGAGATTGGCGCCTCCATCCTCAGATAGCAGACATGATTTGGATGAGATTCGGACAGGCGTCCGTAGATCTATTCGCCTCGCGCGAAAACAGCCGTTGTCCTATATGTTCTTCTCGCTAAAGGACTTGGACGCGCCCCTCGGGTAGCTCTCATCCTGATAGCGCCCAGGTGGCCCAAAGCGCCCTGGCTGGCGGAGATAATTCCTCTGTTACATGCCTAGCCGTGGCGCCTCCCCCTCCGCACAGACCTATTGTCTCAAGCGAACGGGGAGATTTATCACCCACACCCGGACAGGGTAGCTCTCTGGGCTTGGCCCGTGAGAGCGCGAACCTGAGCACGTTAGGGCTTCCCCCCCGCGCGTGGTGGCTACTATACAGAATGCCAGGGCCATTTCTACACGGTCCTTATATGGCTGTATGTGGCAAGTGTTCGATGAGTGGTGTGATGGGCGGGGTCTCACGTCATATCAGTGCTCAGTTTCTGATATTTTGTGTTTCCTCCAAGACCTCATGGATAAAGGAAGGTCCTTTTCCACTATTAAGGTCTATCTGGCAGCTATTTCTGCTTGTCATGTGGGTTTTGAGGGCTCAACGGTTGGGCAGCATCTTCTAATCCGCAGATTTATGAAGGGTGCCTGTCTTTCGTTGCCAGTCATTAGGGGAACGATCCCTGAATGGGACCTCTCCATGGTGCTGGAAGCCCTGTCTCAATTACCTTTTGAGCCTCTGGGGAATATTTCCCTAAAGTTGCTGTCCTTCAAGACAGCCTTGCTCTTGGCTTTGGCGTCAGCCAAACGTGTCAGTGAGTTACATGCACTCTCGGTTCACCCCTCGGGCATTAAATTCTCTCTGGGCGGAAATAAGGTTTTCCTTAAGCCTAATCCAGCCTTCATGCCGAAATGTTTTCCTGCGTTCACATCGGAGGTGTTGGAGCTTTCCGCTTTTCACCCTCTGCCCTTTTTCCTCCGCGGAGGATCAAAGGCTGAATGCCCTGTGTCCGGTCTGTGCGTTACAGACGTATTTGGCTAGGACCAGTGCTTTCCGGAAGAGTGACCAACTCTTTGTTTCATGGGCTCCTCCCCACAAAGGGGATCCCCTGTCTAAACAATGCTTTTCACATTGGTTTGTGGACGCTATAGTTTTGGCTTACGAATCGAAGGGAGTGCAACCCCCCAGGGGGCATCAGAGCTCATTCCACGAGGGGCTTAGCCGCCTCTTGGACTCTGTTCAGGGGAGTATCACTGCAGGATATCTGCTCTGCTGCCAGTTGGGCTTCTCCCCATACGTTTGTGCGTTACTATAGGCTGGATGTCACCAGAACCTCGGTAGCACATTCGGTCTTGGGGGTGGGGTCTTCCTGACCCTGCCTTCTTTTGTGTGTGCCACACACGTTTCATGTCCTGCTTGCACACCGCAGTTACGTGTGTGCGTCTGTTTGGCGGGTTCATGATTATGAGACGTGTCAAGCACCGCCCCCTTGGGGGTGACCGTCTTTTTCTGGCTAACAGGACCTCACTGTGAGTATATTGGGCAATCGGGGAGCTGTCCATGTCTCTCCCATAGGTGGATCTCGAACACGAGATGATGAAAGAGAACAATAGGTTACTGTCGTAACCCCGGTTCTCTGAAACATCGAGTGGAGAGATCCACCAGCCTTGCCCCGCTTGCTGCACGAGAAGCGAATATTCTTACTGGAGTACAGTAGCGCGTGCAGGCTATATATGCCCGCAGGTAAGGGGCGGGGCCTTACCGGGCATTGGCTGCGCGCTCCTGCCTGTCTTGTCAGACTTGGTGCAATTGGATGCTTCTGCAGAGGTCAGGTACGGATGCCCTTCCCATAGGTGGATCTCTCCACTCGATGTTTCAGAGAACCGGGGTTACGACAGTAACCTATTGGTTGTTGGCCAAGATCTCGCGATACATGTCCCCATCCATCCTCCCCTCAATACGGTTTAGTCGTCTGTCCCCTTTGCAGAAAAGCATCCCCAAAGAATGATGTTTCCACCTCCATGCTTCACGGTTGGGATGATGTTCTTGGGGTTGTACTCGTCCTTCTTCTTCCTCCAATCACGGCGAGTGGAGTTTAGACCAAAAAGCTCTATTTTGGTCTCATCAGCCCACATGACCTTCTCCCATTCCTCCTCTGGATCATCCAGATGGTCATTGGCAAACTTCAGACGGGCCTGGACATGCGCTGGCTTGAGCAGGGGGACCTTGCGTGCGCTGCAGGAGTTTACTCCATGACTGCGTTGTGTGTTACTAATGGTTTTCTTTGAGACTGTGGTCCCAGCTCTCTTCAGGTCATTGATCAGGTCCTGCCGTGTAGTTCTGGGCTGATCCCTCACCTTCCTCATGATCATTGATGCCCCACGAGGTGAGATCTTGCATGGTGCTCCAGACCGAGGGAGATTGACCGTCATCTTGAACTTCTTCCATTTTCTAATAATTGCGCCAACAGTTGTTGCCTTCTCACCAAGCTGCTTGCCTATTATCCTGTAGCCCATCCCAGCCTTGTGCAGGTCTACAATTGTATCCCTGATGTCCTTACACAGCTCTCTGGTCTTGGCCATTGTGGAGAGGTTGGAGCCTGTTTGATTGAGTGTGTGGACAGGTGTCTTTTATACAGGTAACGAGCTCAAACAGGTGCAGTTGATACAGGTAATGAGTGGAGAACAGGAGGGCTTCTTAAAGAAAAACTAACAGGTCTGTGAGAGCCGGAATTCTCACTGGTTAGTAGGTTATCAAATACTTATGTCATGAAATAAAAGCAAATTAATTATTTAAAAATCATACAATGTGATTTTCTGGATTTTTGTTTTAGATTCCCTCTCTCACAGTTGATGAAATATTACAGACCTCTACACGCTTTGTACGTTGGAAAACCTGCAAAATCGGCAGTGTTTCAAATACTTGTTCTCCCCACTGTATACACACATTTATTGGATGGAATTCCTGCCCTCAATTAAATTAAGTTTGTCCAATGAGTTGTTTTTGCATTTTTTTTCTAACAATATGCTTGTTGTTATTTAATAGTTTTCCACTACACTTGTAGAGAAAACAGTTAATTTAATAAGGTAAATTAAATCGATAAATGTGTTCACCTATCATAATAAACTTTTATAAATTTAACATGACATTATTAAGTAAACTGCACATATAAATATTATGTAACAGTGACAAATTCAAATGGTTTGTATTTACTCAAAGAAATCATGTCAGCTTTACTTGAATTTCTTTTCATTACTTGAAATAAAATAAATGTTAACTGAAATAAAAATAAAGAAAAACTTAAACTTGATATACTATACTAACTAAAACAGAAATACAACATTATAAAAACTGTCAAAAGCACAAAGATGTCAAAATGACAGTTTTGACATGTATTAAAGTAACAGTCGGTTATGTAATGCTTAAATGCTCAATTACTGCATTACAATTTAACTAAACTCATTAGATTTGAGTCGACTAAAACAAAAAATCCAGGTTACTAAAATATGGTAAAATGAATTCAAAATTAAATCAATTTGTTTCCAGTCTCTTCCAGTCAATCAAATTCAAATCAAACAATATTCAATGATTTTCACACAAATCATTCAATAAAGCACCAATCCTGTGGCATTTCACAGCAACACTAGTTTATTTGTAAACTTCAGATTTACTTGAATGTTTTGGATCTGAAGAAAACATTTGCTCACTGTGACACAGAACAACACTTTTTAACATGAGTCCCTAGATTACTTGAGTGTCTAAAACTCTTCCCACACTGAGTACAGCGGTACGGCTTCTCTCCAGTATGAACTCGCTCATGTATTTTCAGAGATCCAGACTGAGTGAAACTCTGGTCACAATATGAGCACTTGTAAGATTTTTCTCCAGTATGAATTCTTTGGTGCTGTATCAGATAGTCAGCTCTAGTAAAGCTCTTCCCACAGTCAAAGCACATATACTCTCTCACTTCATTATGTGTTTTCTGGTGCAGGTTAAAATTATCCAGTCTTGAAAAACTCTTTCCACAGAGAGAACACACATGAGGCTTCTCATCTGAATGAACTGTCAAGTGTTGTTTTAGATTTGATGACGAAATAAAATCTTTACCACACTGATCACAGTTAAATGGTATCTCTCCAGAGTGAATCATCTTGTGTTTTTTAAGGCTTCCTTTTTCTGGGAAACTCTCCACACTGAGTGCATGTATACGGTTTCTCTCCAGTGTGAATCCTCATGTGTGTGTTAAGGTGTACTTTTTGTGTGAAACTCTTTCCACACTGAGTGCAGGTGTGCAGCTTTTTGGCTTTTGTTCTTTGAGTTGTAAAGTTCTGATGTTCCTCCTTCACTTCATTCAGTTCTTGTCTTTGCTGTTTTACTTCCACCTGGTCTAAAATACACATCAAGTTAGAATCAGTTCAAGTGAACCCTTATTTAACAGCAGAAAGCAACAGAGATCAGGTATCAGACCTTTCATGTGGTATTTTTGTTCTATATCATTTACTTTCAATATAGTTAAAATATGTATGATAACTACTATATACAAGGTTATGATCATTTAGATGCATGTATCTCTATCATTTATCATCCATATACTGCACATTAATTCACATCTACCAAAGCAGTCAACAATGAAGAATCAAGAATGGACACCAACCTGTTTGTTCCTCAGTATCTTCATGTTTTATTCTGGATGGTTCTGGATCACTCATGTCTTCAATCTCCTCTTTAATAAACTCCATCTTTAACAGTCCCACAGATTTCAGCTGCTACACCTGGAGTTTGTCCTTCTCTTGTAGGATGATGTGGATATTCCCAGTATTTATTGGTGAATTGTTGTGGGAGGGGCTTCACTGCAGGTGTGAACTGTGATCACTGTGTTTTGATTCAATCTGCATTTAAAAAGTACAGGCCATAATGTTTAACTGAGCTGCTGAAAAGTCAAAAGTTCCCTGTTTTCACCTCATTCATTATGGTGATGTCTGAGATCTGCTGTAAATTGGCACATTAAGCACATTTTATTGGTGTCGACAGGCTGAAACAAACTACAGGATCATCACCTTTGAAATCACTTCAGTTCTTGTCTTTGCTCTTTCACTTCCATCGGGTCTGAAATCAAATGAGTTCATGGAGGATACATGTGAAGATTCAAGTGAACCCTGATTTAACAACAGAAAACAAGTCATGTCACATGAAATCATGCACTCAAAAAAATGAACTTTCACTGTTGTTAGTTGCACTCAAATCCTCCTTGTTCACATTACTTAAAAAACTCATGTAACTACATGAACTTCAATTTACTGAGTTGTTTCTACCAAAAATGAGTATTGTCAGCTTTACTCAATAAGTGTTTGTTAGGTCAACTTAACATTGCTGAGTGAAATGAACAAACTGGGTAGTGGATCTGTAGTTCCCAGCATGCTCTGCAAGGGACTGCATTAGGAGAGTACATTTAGGGATAAAAGTGTTATTTTATGTGTTTTTCAGTAAAGGGAAATAATGATTAGTTTATGTTGGGGTTAAATGTTGTTATGTTGGACATTTAGAGTTTCTGTAATTTTGTGGTTACCATTATGCAGGAGAGTGGTACCTGTGTTTAGCCTGTGGGCACTCATATACAGTGGGGAGAACCAATTTTGCAGGTTTGCCCACTTACAAAGCATGTAGAGTCTGTATCATAGGTACTCTTCAACTGTGAGTGACAGAATCAAAAATCCAGAATATCACATTGTATGATTTTTAAGTAATTAATTAGCATTTTATTGCATGACATAAGTATTTGATACATCAGAAAAGCAGAACTTAATATTTGGTACAGAAACCTTTGTTTGCAATTACAGAGATCATACGTTTCCTGTAGTTCTTGAGCAGGTTTGCACACACTGCAGCAGGGATTTTGGCCCAATCCTCCACACAGACCTTCTCCAGATTTTCCCTCCAAAGATTTTCCATTGGGTTCAGGTCTGGAGACTGGCTAGGCCACACCAGGACCTTGATATGCTTCTTTACGGAGCCACTCCTTAGTTTCCCTGGCTGGGTGTTTCGGATCGTTGTCATGTTGGAAGACCCAGCCACGACCCATCTTCAATGCTCTTACTGAGGGAAGGAGGTTGTTGGCCAAGATTTTAGCGATACATGTCCCCATCCATCCTCCCCTCAATACGGTTTAGTCGTCCTGTCCCCTTTGCAAAAAAAGAATCCCCAAAGAATGATGTTTCCACCTCCATGCTTCACAGTTGGGATGATGTTCTTGGGGTTGTACTCGTCCTTCTTCTTCCTCCAATCACGGCGATTGGAGTTTAGACCAAAAAGCTCTATTTTTGTCTCATCAGACCACATGACCTTCTCCCATTCCTCCTCTGGATCATCCAGATGGTCACTGGCAAACTTCAGACGGGCCTGGACATGCGCTGGCTTGAGCAGGGGGACCTTGCGTGCGCTGCAGGAGTTTACTCCATGACGGCGTAGTGTGTTACTAATGGTTTTCTTTGAGACTGTGGTCCCAGCTCTCTTCAGGTCATTGATCAGGTCCTGCCGTGTAGTTCTGGGCTGATACCTCACCTTCCTCATGATCATTGATGCCCCACGAGGTCCAGACCGAGGGAGATTGACCGTCATCTTGAACTTCTTCCATTTTCTAATAATTGCGCCAACAGTTGTTGCCTTCTCACCAAGCTGCTTGCCTATTATCCTGTAGCCCATCCCAGCCTTGTGCAGGTCTACAATTGTATCCCTGATTTCCTTACACAGCTCTCTGGTCTTGGCCATTGTGGAGAGGTTGGAGCCTGTTTGATTGAGTGTGTGGACAGGTGTCTTTTATACAGGTAACAAGCTCAAACAGGTGCAGTTAATACAGGTAATGAGTGGAGAACAGGAGGGCTTCTTAAAGAAAAAACTAACAGGGCTGTGAGAGCCGGAATTCTTACTGGTTGGTAGATGATCAAATACTTATGTCATTAAATAAAATGCAAATTAATTATTTAAAAATCATACAATGTGATTTTCTGGATTTTTGTTTTAGATTTCCTCTCTCACAGTTGATGAAAAATTACAGACCTCTACACGCTTTGTAAGTTGGAAAATCTGCAAAATCGGCAGTGTATCAAATACTTGTTCTCCCCACTGTATACACACATTTATTGGATGGAATTCCTGCCCTCAATTAAATTAAGTTTGTCCAATGAGTTGTTTTTGCATTTTGTTTCTAACAATATGCTTGTTGTTATTGAATAGCTTTCCACTACACTTGTAGAGAAAATAGTTAATTTAATAAGGTACATTAAATCGATAAATGTGTTCATGTCAGCTTTACTTGAATTTCTTTTCATTACTTGAAATAAAATAAATGTTAACTGAAATAAAAATAAAGAAAAACTTAAACTTGATATACTATACTAACTAAAACAGAAATACAAAATTATAAAAACTATATAGATGCATTTAAAAAACAAACAAAAAAAGTGAATTGAGTTCTCTTTATTTTTAATGTCAAAAGCACAAAGATGTCAAAATGACAGTTTTGACATGTATTCAAGTAACAGTCGGTTATGTAATGCTTAAATGCTCAATTAATGCATTACAATTTAACTAAACTCATTAGATTTGAGTCGACTAAAACAAAAAATCCAGGTTACTAAAATATGGTAAAATGAATTCAAAATTAAATCAATTGGTTTCCAGTCTCTTCCAGTCAATCAAATTCAAATCAAACAATATTCAATGATTTTCACACAAATCATTCAATAAAGCACCAATCCTGTGGCATTTCACAGCAACACTAGTTTATTTGTAAACTTCAGATTTACTTGAATGTTTTGGATCTGAAGAAAACATTTGCTCACTGTGACACAGAACAACACTTTTTAATATGAGTCCCTAGATGACATGAGTGTCTAAAGCTCTTCCCACACTGAGTACAGCGGTACGGCTTCTCTCCAGTATGAACTCGCTCATGTGATATCAGGTGATGAGACCGTGCAAAACTCTGGTCACAATATGAGCACTTGTAAGGTTTTTCTCCAGTATGAATTCTTTGGTGCTGTATCAGTTGGTCAGCTCTAGTAAAGCTCTTCCCACAGTCAAAGCACATATACTCTCTCACTTCATTATGTGTTTTCTGGTGCAGTTTAAAATTATCCAGTCTTGAAAAACTCTTTCCACAGAGAGAACACACATGAGGCTTCTCATCTGAATGAACTGTCAGGTGTTGTTTTAGATTTGATGACAAAATAAAATCTTTTCCACACTGATCACAGTTAAATGGTTTCTCTCCATGGTTTCTCTTTTTAAGGCTTCCTTTTTCTGTGAAACTCTTTCCACACTGAATGCATGTATACGGTTTCTCTCCAGTGTGAATTATCATGTGTGTGTTTAGGTGTCCTTTATATGTGTAACTCTTTCCACACTGAGTGCAAGTGTGCAGTTTCTCTCCAGTGTGAATCCTCATGTGTGTGTTTAGGTGTCCTTTTTGCGTGAAAGTCTTTCCACACTGAGTGCAGGTGTGCAGCTTTTTGGCTTTTGTTCTTTGAGTTGTAAAGTTGTGATGTTCCTCCTTCACTTCATTCAGTTCTTGTCTTTGCTGTTTCACTTCCACCTGGTCTAAAATACACATCAAGTTAGAATCAGTTCAAGTGAACCCTTATTTAATAGCAGAAAGCAACAGAGATCAGGTATCAGACCTTTCATGTGGTATTTTTGTTCTATATCATTTACTTTCAATATAGTTAAATGTAGCAGGTTTATTTGTATACTTATGAATTCCACCAAAAAATATTTCTTTTTGTATTACTGGGAGTTTCGTTTTGGGTTCATTCTGCCTGCGCGTCAGGTTAGTGCAGTGCGTGCGTGTGACGTCATCAGACCGGGGACTTGCACCGCGCAAGTTTGATCTCAGTCAGAGCAATGCTGGATTTGACTGAGGTGAGTTCACGTCAGGTCTCTCTGATAATTTAACGGAGATATAAGTTGCTATTATCACTTATTTGTTGACTTATCACCGTGTAAGAGTGCCTATGATGATGAGTGAATCTTGCAGTAGTCTTAATGAACTACGAGCTGAGATATTGTGTTTTTAATATGTTAAATGCAGTTCGGTAGCTGCTGCAGCACGTGGTGAGCTAGCTGTTCGGCAGGCCATTAAGGGCGTTTTCACACCTGAAAGTCCGCACCAAGGTCCGAACCGAAGTTCATGTTTTGATACTTTTTATACATTCGGTTAGTTTTGGTTTGGTTTCACATTGCAATCATGCGAGCGCACTAAAGAACTTAACATGACGCACTTGCGTCCACTCGTCATCATCCTTGTGGGCTGCATCTGGACATTGATTGGTTTGTAAACGGACGTGCGTCTGACGTCAGCGTCTTTGATAAGAATGAATGAACGGACGCATATCACCGCCACTATTGAACAGTGCGCAATGCGCATTGCTTGACTATTTTTTTATTCGTTACGTTTAAAAGTGGACATTTCAAGCTTTATATACACATATTTCTCATGTTTGTGAGATGAGTAGCCTGCTGAGTTTCGGTTTATTTGAGACCCGCTCCAGTTCATGTGTAAAGCATGATCGCTCCCGCGATTATTGTCTGCTATTCTTTTTGCTTCTTATTTATTAAATCCAGGCAATTATCTGATTAAACGTTGATTAAAATCAAGATACAATTTATACAAAACGAAATTCCCATTAAAGAAATGCTTTCTAAGCAAAATCATACAAAATTTCGTTCAAAATTATTTCTGACTTTCTGTCTTCTGACATATTGCGCATATTTTCACTTTTCATAATCAATGTAGCCTAGATTGAATTTAAAAATAACATTATAATATTTAAACATAAACAGGAACTTCCTGTAAATGGTCTGAAAGTCCGAACCATACAGAAAATGCTTTCACACTAGAAACGAACCGAACCTTTGTTCAGTTTGATCCGGACCGAGACTACCTCTTTTCGTCGGACCAAATTTCGTCTGTTTGGTCCGGACCATGGTACGGGGGAGGTTTCACACCTGTCATTTTGATTTGGACCAAACTGAAAAGTCCGAAAATCCGGACCAAACAAGGTAGGTGTGAAAACGCCCTAACATTGTATTGACGTGATGCTATCTTTTTTAGATGCTAACCTGATGTCACGCAGCACTCATTGCTATATTGTTTATGACCGCAGGTATGTTTTTTTTTGTGTGTTTGTGCATATTTGTTCTAGATGAATGAATATATGTGTAGTTTATCTAATGGAATTATTGAATGGGAATATCTGTGATATTTTTCTTTGTATTTGTTTTGATTACAAATGTAGTTCTTCTTTATGAAAAGAGGTTAAATGTGATTAATGTGCATACAGGCAGAGCAATGCTGGATTTGACTGAGATGCTAACCTGATGTCACGCAGCACTCATTGCTATATTGTTTATGACCGCAGATAATAAACTACATTGTGACAGCCAGTGCCCCTGTGTCTACTTGAGATCAACCCAGAACACAACGCAGACAGACAAGACGGGTTATATTGGTGTCGTGACCTTCTGGATTCTTCGAGTATCGACGCCACTTCGATTGCCGTGGGGACTGCATTGTTTCACCCAAGTATTGCACAATGGACTCAGTAAATACACCAGTGGGTACGGGTGTTTTTGATCGAGATGTGTATGCTACTGTGGGGTTTGGGAGGGGGAGGTTATTCGAGGACGAGGTTCAGTCGCCTGATGTGGGAGGGTTGAGAACGCCCAGGGCGTGTTCCAGTCGTGTCCAGTTTCCCCCCAGTCTTTCCCCAAGTGAGCAGCGTACCACTTCAGCCTCTAGTGATGATGTAAGAGCCCATATTACAGAGTTAGCCAGCCAAATTGGCCAGTCTATTGCAGACCAGCTGCAACGGGATAGTGATGTAACAGCACACGACACATCTGTAAAACAGGGGGGTTCACAGCCTGAACAGCAACCGACGGAGTTTAATTTGTCCGGTGTTAGGCTAGTAATGCAATCTGATGCTAAGGAGCCGCCTATTTATAGGGGTGATAGCAGTGACAAGTGTTCTGTCCGGGAATGGGTGGAAATGGTAGGGGCATATTTTCGTAAGAGTAATGTTCCAGTACACCAGCAGCTACAGGAGATATTAGCTAAGCTAAGGGGGAAGGCTAGAGATGTAGTACGGGTTACTCTACGACATAACTCTACTGACGCGACTCCCGACTTTGTCTTTGACATACTGAAACAACACTTTAGTGAGTTGACCTACTCATCCATGCCAATGGCTGACTTTTACAACACCAGGCCACTGCGAGACGAAGGGGTGATGGACTACTGGATCAGGTTGAATAACGCCATTGATATCACTGACGAGTGCCTAAAGAGACAGAAACGAAGTGTTGAAGATCCTGGACGGGAGGTATGCATGATGTTCATCAAGTTTTGCCCAGACCCCATACTCTCTAACAGACTCAGCTTCAAGGCGGCTGAGGAGTGGACCACGAGCGAGGTCCAGGAACGCATTGACGCCTACCAGAGGGAACTCAGGATGCGCACGCTGACTAGTTCTCATACTCCACAGAGACACATAGTCACTCACACCCAGTCAGCCATGTCACGAGAGCCAGAGCTGTCTCAACCAGCGCCAGCAGAGCCCCAGTTTCAGCTGCCTTTTTCCCAGGGGTTCGTTCCGCCTCAAGCCACTATGTTTGCTAACGCATCAGTTCAGACGCCAACATCACAGCTTTCACCTTTAGCAGAACAGTTTGTGCCCAATTTCCCAGCTGTTCACTTGCCTCAACCATCCCATGCACAGTCTGTTCCACAACATGCACAGTCACCAGCATGTTTTCAAGCTCCCCAGTCCAGTCACGCCACTCCAGCCACTGCCGCAGCTGTTGGTGTGAATAGCATGAATGCACTGATCAGTCTTCTAGATCACTTGGTGGTGCGTCAGAACGTTCAAGCCCCTGCACAAGAGCCATCATATGCTCCATTGCCCTTTCAGAGGAGGAGTTGTAGAGTCTGTGACGATGTCAGACATTCCACGCTTGCACATTGCAGGAGAGAAAACCTGTGTCTCGCGTGTTTTTCTCCTGGTCACTGGAAGAAGGACTGTGACAAGTATGGACGGAAGCGGGTGGGCCAGGCTGATGCCAGACGAGGGCCGCCAGCGGGAAACTAGAGAGCCCACACTTGGAGAGGGGCAGTGTGGGGGATCAACACGAAACCCTCATTGGAGACGAGGACTTGGAGCTACTTGGAGCTTGGAGCTACTACTAAAGACAAAACTTGTAGTCCATTACAACATCTATAAAGACAGTCTTCGTGCTTTCAATATGGAACTAGGCAAAGCTAGACAGACCTTCTTTTCAAATATTATAAACAGAAACATAAACAACACGCGCACTCTTTTTGCTACTGTAGAGAGACTAACAAACCCCCCGAGTCACATTCCCAGTGAAATGCTCTCAGACAGCAAATGTAGTGAGTTTGCTTTCTTCTTCTCCGAGAAAATCAATAATATCAGAAATGCGATCAGCACATCCTTGAGTTGCTCTGGGGTGAGTCAGATCAGACCAAAAACTATGACTGATTTCGAAGCAATTGATGGTAAAACTTTAGAAGAAACGGTACAGCACCTAAAAACATCAACCTGCGCCCTTGATACACTCCCCACTCCTTTTTTCAAAAGTGTGTTTAACTGTCTAGAAGCAGATCTCCTAGAAGTGGTAAACGCCTCACTTCTTTCTGGGACTTTTCCAAACTCCCTTAAAACCGCAGTAGTTAAGCCCCTCCTGAAAAAAAGAAATCTGGATAACTCCATACTGAGCAACTACAGACCAATCTCAAATCTCCCCTTCATTGGCAAGATCATTGAAAAAGTTGTTTTCAGTCAGCTGAACAAATTCCTGAACTCAAACGGATACTTTGACAATTTTCAATCTGGTTTCCGACCGCATCACAGCACAGAGACAGCACTCATAAAGATAATAAACGATATTCGCCTCAATACAGATACAGGCAAAACATCAATTCTGGTACTACTCGACCTCAGTGCTGCATTCGACACTGTTGACCACAACATACTTCTTGACAGGCTAGAAAATTGGGTTGGGCTTTCCGGAATGGTCCTCAAATGGTTCAGGTCATACTTAGAAGGGAGAGGTTATTATGTGAGTATAGGTGACCATAAGTCTGAGTGGACATCCATGACATGCGGAGTTCCACAAGGGTCAATTCTTGCACCACTACTATTCAACCTGTACATGCTCCCACTGAGCCAAATAATGAAAAATAACAAAATGGCTTACCACAGCTATGCTGACGACACCCAGATCTACTTAGCCCTATCGCCTAATGACTACAGCCCCATTGACTCTCTATGTAAATGCATTGAAGAAGTTAACAGTTGGATGTGCCAAAACTTTCTTCAACAAAGACAAAACTGAAATCACTACATTTGGAAACAAAGATGAAATTCTCAAGGTGAACGCATATCTTGAATATCTTGATCTAAAACCAATATCTTGTCTAAAACTAAAAAATCAAGTCAGGAATCTGGGTGTGATTTTGGAGTCAGACCTGAGTTTCAGTCGTCATGTCAAAGCAATAACTAAATCAGCCTACTATCATCTCAAAAATATTGCAAGAATTAGATGCTTTGTTTCCAGGCAAGACTTAGAGAAACTCGTTCATGCTTTTATCACCAGCAGGGTGGACTATTGTAATGGTCTTCTCACCGGCCTTCCCAAAAAGACCATTAGACAGCTGCAGCTCATACAACGCTGCTGCCAGGATCCTGAGCAGAACCAGAAAATATGACCATATCACACCAGTCCTCAGGTCTTTACACTGGCTTCCAGTTACATTTAGGATCGATTTTAAAGTACTATTACTTGTATATAAGTCACTCAATGACCTAGGGCCTCAATACATTGCAGATATGCTGATTAAATACAAACCCAACAGATCACTCAGATCATCAGGATCAAGTCAATTAGAAATACCAAGGGTTCACTCAAAGCAAGGAGAGTCTGCTTTTAGCTGTTATGCCAGCCGCAGCTGGAACCAGCTTCCTGAACAGATCAGATGTGCTCCAACAGTAGCCACTTTCAAATCCAGACTCAAAACACATCTGTTTAGCTATGCATTTAATGAATGAGCTTTGCTACTGTATGTCCGACTGATTGCACCTTATCCTATGCTTTTACTGTGTTAATTTTACTTTTTATTCTATGAATATTTTAACTTTATTTCTGTTTTTGATTATACTTTTTATTCACTTATTTTTTATTTTGTTTAAGGCTGACTGGGTGGAAGAGGTTGAGAGACGGGGGAGCGCTAAATCGAAATCCCTCCGGTGTGAGGATGATCCGTTTAGATCCGCTCTGACGGATATAGATCTGTATGGCCTTGGTAGTACGAGGAAGGACCGTGTAGATCCGCTCTGACGGTCGAACAAAGTAGAGATAGCCCCGGTGTTCCTGTCCGGGAAGATTTGTCTGTAAGGGTAATGTTTAAATGCACAGTTACCTGACAAATATTTTTTGAGTACTCGCTCCGGTGCGAGGAAGACCCGTTTAGATCTGCTCTGACGGGTAAAACATCTAGAGAACGCCCTCAAGTTAGGCCAAGAAGATTTGTCTGTAAGGGTACTGTCTAAACGCACAGTTACCTGACAAATATTTTTAAAGTAAACCTGACTCTCCATTTTCTTCCACCCCAGATAGGGGATTTCATCTTTATTTTATATTTTCTTTTAATTCCCACTATAACTGTTATACTATGTATATTTTTATTGTATTCACTTATGAATATTTTAACTTCATTTCTGTGTAAAGCACTTTGAATTGCCCCTGTGTATGAAATGTGCTATACAAATAAACTTGCCTTGCCTTGCCTTACTTTACCTTAATGCCTGTTCAGCTGTACCAGAAGGTCTTCAGGTCGTGGTTCAAGGGTCTGCAGAGGTGCCAACTTTCAGTGAATTATTCTACGTCCAGGTTGTGGTTAATGACAAGGTGGAGCTGAAGGGCATGATTGACTCAGGATCCATGGCTTGTACAATGAGTGAAGGGGCTGAAGCATTACTCAAGGCGGCGGGAGTCCTTCTTAAAGAGCCTGAATCAGCTGAAAGAATTGTGCTTGTCGGTTGTGGGGGAAAGCAGACACGCCCCAAAGGTGTTTATGACTTGACGTTGTCTGTGTATGGAGTAAAGTGTGCTGTTCCGGTTCTGCTTGTGCCGGGCCAGCGTGATGAGCTCATCATCGGTTCAAACGTCCTCAAGCACCTCACACGTACCATGAAGAGCGATGAAAACTACTGGAGACTCATATCAGCTGGAGGCAAAGTACCGTCAGACTGTGACCAGTTCCTCGATATGCTGTCCTGCACCACAAGATGGAAAAGTGAGGATGTCCCAGACAAGATCGGCCCTTTGAAGCTACCTCATGCTGTCACACTGGAACCGCAGCACGAACACCTGGTGTGGGGTAGGCTGTCCAGCAAGGTGCCGATGTCTCCAGGCAGCACAGTCATTGTGGAGCCATGTGGTTCCAGGTCAAGTCCACGGGATGTCCTTGTGGGTCGTGTCATCACTGCGATGTGGGCTGACAGGTGGGTGCCCTTGAAGGTGACGAATCCTTCGCTGAAGCCAATCACATTGAGACGTAATGCCATCATCGCTGATGTGTTCCCGTGTCTTGCTGTGGAGGACTTCAACGTTCAGCAAGGTCTGTGTGAGATGGAGGGCTTGGAGCCAGAGAGTGTTAAAGTTTCAGCTGCCACGGATGATGACCTCAAAGAACGCCTGTCCAACCTGGGGTTGAGCGATTTGGACATTGACTCATGCCAGGCTAGCTTTTGGCGAAGAAACGTCTTGTCGAACTGGTTGGAGAGTATGAAGACATCTTCTCCAGACACTCACTTGATTGTGGCAAGGCGAGAGAGTTTGTGCACAGCATTCGCCTGACAGACAATCGCCCATTTCGCATGCCATATAGGAGAGTCCCTCCTGCACATTACCAACAACTATGACGCGTGCTCTGAGACATGGAGGAGAGGGGGATCATCCGCAAGTCCATCAGTGAGTATGCATCCCCTCTCGTCATGGTGTGGAAGAAAGATGGTGGGCTCAGAATCTGCACAGACTTCAGGTGGCTGAATGCACGGACTTTAAAAGATGCCCACCCACTGCCTCATCAGGCCGACTGTCTAGCAGCACTGGGAGGTAATGCTGTTTTCAGTACAATGGATCTGACCTCGGGCTTCTATAATGTTCCGATGTGTGAAGACCACAAGAAGTATACAGCCTTTAGAGATCACGTGACCCTCCGGTAGCAATGGCTGTGTAGTTCGACTGCTCCCTGACTCGGTATCCTTAATCTACCTGTTCTCAGTAAAATTATCAACGCTTGGTTAGTCTTGGCTGCTCTGATAACGTTGCAACAATTGAAGATGGCAAAACGTCAATTAGCGTTGGCTTCCCCGGAGAAAAAACGAGTCAAAGACCCTAATTGTGCTCCTGAGGGGGAAATTCGCGCCATTGTTGCTGACGAGTTAAAGATGCAGCTTGGCTTTGTCAGGGAAATGTTTAGGGAAGAATTTGCCCCAATCGCGGACAGACTTGGAGTCTTGGAAGAGGATGTTCGACTGATAAGAAATAACTTTGACAACATGCAGGCAGCTCTTCGCAACGCAAAGAAAGACACCGTGGAAGTAAAGTTAGCAGTGGATTCCCTTCAGGAAAAGTTGGCGAGAATCGAAGACAAAAGCCGTCAGTCCAATGTCCGTCTAGTGGGACTAAAAGAGGGTGCAGAAGGAGACGACCCTCTGCGATTTATACAGAGTAATCTTCCTAAATGGATCCCCTCTCTTACTGGCAAAGTACTGGAGGTTGAAAGAGCTCATCGTATATACAGCGGCGAGCGCGCGAAATCTACCCCTCGTACGTTCATCTTCAAGATGCTGCGGTATCAAGATCGGATTGCGATCCTGAATGGAGCCCGTGCCGCTGGACAAATTCTTCATAATGGATCTCCACTACTTTTCTTCCCAGACTACAGCACTCACACTGCATCTAAGAGGAGAGCGATGGCATTGGTGAGGAAGAAGCTAACCCAGTCGGGAATTACGTCTTTTTTGCTTTATCCCGCGGTAGTTAAAGTTACTCACCGAGGGAAGATTTCACTGCTTGAGACACCGGCGGAGGTGGAAAAGTTTATCCTCAATATGAATCCCATTCCCATCGCAAAATCTTCCCCGAAGGGAGCAGAGGCTGTTGTGTCACAAGAATCCGAAGAGGAGCATGAATCGGCAGTTCCCATGGATGACTGAGTAAGATTGATTTTTCTTTTTGTGCATCCGGAAAATGACCGGGTCGGGTCAGGTGTCGACAGACAAGCCGGACTGCTAGTTGGCCGCGTATCCAAAGACTGTTACGTTAAGGGCAGGTAGAAGAGTGTGTTTTAACTCTTTGCTTGCTGCCCGTTCTTTTACTGTTCTTGTTTGTGTTTTTTTGTTTCAAGCCCAAGTCCGCCCACGTAAGTTTAATTTGTATTATGCACGCATTTATATGCGTAGTATTTATATGCATTCATGTAACGTTATGTGTATTGCATATTTTCTTATTGCCGCCCACTATCTTTGCTGGGGACTACTTTTTGGTCCTCCTGCCTCGTTCTGTTTGGTCTGCATAGCTATTACTCATTAAATTATGGCTATACATATATTGTCATGGAACGTTAATGGGTTAAATAGCCCCATCAAGCGGACCAAATGCTTAGATTATCTAAGATGTAAAAAGGTCTCTCTTGCCCTTATACAAGAGTCTCATTTGAAGTCAGCTGACGTGCATCGCTTTCAAAATAGATACTTTAAAATTATTTCATCCTCTTCGGCCGTCAATAAATCAAAAGGGGTGTTGATATTATCTAGGCGTTCTACTAATTTTTCTGTTATACGTTCTGGTGGGGATAAAGAAGGCCGAATTACCTATGTTGTTGGTTCTCTAAATAATACTAAATATGCTTTTGTGTCTGTTTATGCACCCAACGAGGGTGATCCGTTATTTTTTCAAGAATTACTACGTTTAGTTGTGAGTTTGGAGGACTGTCTCGTGGTGCTAGGGGGCGACTTTAATTCTGTGTTAGATCCTCAGCTAGATAGATCTCATGCTTCTAAAGCTGATGCAAGGATTTCTGGTTGTTTTAACTCATTTTTGCGACACTCTAACATATGTGATGTTTGGCGTTTACAAAATGATGGTTCCAGGGACTATACATTCTTCTCAGCTCGTCACAAGAGCTATTCAAGGATTGACTATTTACTTGTGTCTCCTTCTCTAATTCCTTATATTAGTAAAGTGGATATTCTGCCACTTCTATTATCTGATCATTCCCCAATAATTTCTACTTTAACTCCTGTATCATTGGGCTCCAGACACAATCGCTGGAGGTTTAATACTTCCTTGTTAAAGGACTGTACATTTGTGGCTGAATTACGCAATTCTTTGAATGAGTTTTTGCAGATTAATAGGGATTCAGCCTCTAATCCCCAAGTATTGTGGGAAACCACTAAATGTTTTGTTAGGGGTAAATGTATAAGTTATTCATCTTTCAGTAAAAAGCGTAGAGAGAGTCGTAAAATTGAATTAGAAAAACAAATTGATCTACTAGAGAAGGAACTAAAAGGTACATTCTGTGAGACCAAAGCCAAAGAAGTTAACGTCCTTAAATCAGAATTAAAATCAATATATTTGCATAGAGCTGAATTTCTCATACATCGTACTAGACAGTTTTATTATTTCAATGGAGAACGTCCATCTAAACTTTTGGCTTTGAGGTTGAAGGACAATGAATCTAAGGCCAGCATATCTGCTATTAGGCACAAGGGCTCAGTGTATACTCAACCTAAGGATGTAAATAGAATATTTGAATCCTATTATAAACATCTGTACACGTCAGAATCCAACACTGACCCGACAAATTTAGATTTATTCCTTAAACATTTAGATCTTCCCAAACTAAATGATTCTCAGCGCGATATGTTGGACAGCCCTTTGACAAGTGAAGAATTGAAGTCTGCCCTGGACTGCATGAGCAGTAATAAAGCCCCTGGGTTAGATGGGATTCCCCCGGAGCTATTGAAGGCATTATGGGACATAGTTGCTCCCTTGATACTTAACTCTTTTAATTTTGCTCTAGAAAAAGGGGCTCTGCACAGGGACCAAAACACAGCTTTAATAACTTTGCTTTTGAAGAGAGGGAAGGATTCACTTGAGTGTTCTAGCTATAGGCCAATTAGCCTTCTATCCACAGATTCAAAGCTGTTAGCAAAAGTCTTGACCTTAAGATTGGATCGGTGTGTTGGAGACCTGATCAAATATGATCAGTCAGGTTTTTTAAGGGGGAGATTTGCTGCGGACAATATACGTAGACTTCTTCATATTATTCAACTAGCAGACACATATACAGCTTCCTCTGCAGTTCTTTCTCTGGATGCAGAGAAAGCATTCGATAGAATTGAGTGGACATTTTTGTGGTCTGTCTTGGAGCGTTTTGGGTTTGGTTCTTTTTTCGTGCAAGCTGTCAAGACTATCTATTTTGATTGTTCAGCCAGAGTTCTTACTGGCCCTCATATTTCTCCTTCTTTCCGTCTTGGCAGGGGCACTCGTCAAGGATGTCCCCTGTCACCTTTGCTTTTTAATTTATCATTAGAGCCTTTGGCCCAAGCGATTAGACAATGCTCTGCAATAGTCCCTATAAGCTGTATGAATACGTCTCATAAGATTTCACTCTATGCTGACGACATTCTGTTGTATTTATCAAATATCACAGATTCGGTTAAAGAATGCTTAAAATTATTTGATACATTTGGTAAATTGTCCGGTTACAAAATTAATTGGAGTAAATCCATACTTTTACCCCTTAACTTAACAGCTAAATCAGAGATTCAGGCCTTACCCTCTATGGTTCCAGTCAGCGACCAATTTAATTATCTTGGGATTAGAGTTTTTTGTTCACTATCTCGCATTTCTAAGTGGAACTACCAGTCTCTTCTGGATAAGATTTCAAGCAATCTTTAGTGTTGGTCTCCACTCTGCTTAGCTCTTCATGGTAGGATGGCCACTATTAAGATGAATACACTTCCGAGGCTGAGCTTTTTATTTTCAACGTTACCTCTGGCACCACCTACTGGTTATTTTAAAGAGCTTCGTACAGCAGTAACAAAATTTTTATGGAATTACAAACGGTCTAGAATTCGACTCAAATCGATGCATAGGTTAAAACCTCATGGAGGCTTATCGCTACCGGATTTTTGGTCCTATTATCTAGCATACCAAATGAGACCACTTAGGACATGGATGGATGTTGACTCTCCTGTGCCATGGCGGGCCTTAGAGACTAATATTATTTACCCATTACGTCTACAGGATTTACCTTTTACTGGAATACCTAAGAAAGCTCTGGAAAAGTTTGGTCCAATTATATGCCATTCTATTAAAACATGGAGAGTGGCAGAAAAGATCATGGGAGCTTCAGATTCCTATTGTGACTCTACCCCCATCTGGCATAATAGTAATCTTTGCACGGGTAATAAACCCTTTGTTTCCAAATGCTGGGTTAAGTGTGGGGTTTATACCCTGAAAGACTTATATAGTGGTTATGGACTTAAGTCCTTTCAGATTCTAAGGGATGAATTCTCTCTTCCAGGATTTTCATTCTTTCTATATCTAAGATTGAGATCTGCGTTAAAAGCATATGGAGTACCCTGGTCGAATAAAATATCTTCTCATCCTATGTTAGACTGGATAGATTCCAGTATGGCTTCTAGGGGTATTGTTAGCATAATTTATAAATCACTCGTGGTACGACAGTACTCAAACATTCCGACTGAGGACTTCTGGGAGAGGCAACTTAACACAGTAATTGACTGGGACACTGTCTGGGGGAATTGTTTTACTACCTCAAAAAATCCGGCTCACCAAATGATACATTATAAGTTAATTTATAAGGCATATGCCACGCCCTCTTTACTATATAAAATGAAAAGAAAATCTGATCCTTTTTGTCACTTGTGTAACAGTGAAAATGTAGGTACATATATGCATATGTTCTGGGACTGTTCTCAAATTGTACCAGTTTGGTCCTCAGTCCAGGACTTACTGACAGATATTCTGAAGATTCCGATCCAAAAGGACCCTCTGATTTTCCTTTTGCTGGATGATTCATCGTTGTCACTGTCTGTTAATCAAAGCAAGACTTTGTCCGTTGTCCTTACTGCTGCTAAAAAGGTTATCCTAAAACTGTGGTTGGAACCAACTACCCCAGCTATGTCTATCTGGATGTCATATCTACTGGACATTGCCCTTCTGGAGTGTACCACAGCTAAAGTGCTCGGAGCCAATAGAAAGACAATACAATTTTGGTTGGACCTTATTGAGTCTATCAAGAAATATTTGAGATCCTTCTAAATTGTTGTCAATTTTATTTTAGTTTCCTGTCAATTTTATTTTAGTTTCCTGTCATTTTATTTTATGTATTTATATTTAGTCTTACGGTTATGGGCGATCTTGGGCTTTGTTGTAAATAGTTATATACAAAATGTTCAATAAAAATAGAATCTCAAAAAAAAAAAAAAAAAAAAAAAGTATACAGCCTTTACGACACCTGTTGGTTTGTATGAGTACAACAGGATGCCGCAGGGGCTTTGTAACAGCCCAGCATCGTTCATACGTATGATGCTGAGCATCTTTGGCAGCCTTAACTTCACCAGCCTGCTCTGCTACTTAGACGACCTGCTTGTCTTTGCACCCACTGAAGAGGAGGCACTAAACAGGCTCCAAGTGGTCTTCAGTAAGCTCAGAGACAACAACCTCAAGCTGAGCCCCAAGAAATGCCACCTTCTAATGAGGTCAGTGAGGTTCCTTGGTCACGTCATCGACCAGAGTGGGATTGCGGTGGATCCCACCAAAGTTGATGTCATCTGCAAGATGCCAAAGGAGGCTCTGATGGAGGAGGATGGTCGTACCCCATCTGTAAAGAGGCTGAAGTCATTTCTTGGCATGGTGTTCTTCTACCAGTCTTTCATTCCTGGCTGCTCAGCCATTGCTAAGCCCCTGTTAGCTTTGACGGCAGGCCAGAAGAGGAGAGGCCGGACTGGTCGGAGTGGAGGAGGTGCGGGTATGTACAGGAAGCTGACTGCGGCGGATTGGACTCCTGAATGCGAGAAAGCTTTCCAGAAGCTCAAGACAGATCTGCTCAACTGTGCTGTATTGGCCCATCCTGATTTCTCCAGACCATTCATCCTGTCCGTTGATGCATCCCTGGACGGGCTTGGGGCTGTGTTGTCACAATTGCCAGTAGGAGAGGACAAGGCTCGCCCCATTGCTTTTGCCAGTAAGACCCTCAGCAAGTCACAGCAAAGATATCCCTCTCATCTTCTTGAGTTTATGGCACTGAAATGGAGCGTCTCTGAGAAGTTCAGTCACTGGCTGAAGGGACATGACTTTACAGTGTGGACAGACAACAACCCGCTGACCCACATCATGACCAAGCCCAAGCTCAATGCATACGAACAGAGATGGGTAGCCAAACTATTTTCATACAATTTCGACCTGAAATACATCCCAGGCCCAAAAAATGTTGTAGCAGATGCACTCAGTCGAGATCCCTTTACCACTTCAGTTAGCAGGCGTCTGATCCAAGAGCCATATGGTAGCCTAGTGCAGGAGGCAGAAGGTGCGGAGGCTGAGGAGGTGCAACAGACATTCAGACTGGGCGTCCAACACCACCAAGCGGTTCAACAGCATGAGCCACCACATGAAACCGCAGGCTCCTACAGTGCAGCTGAAGTCAAAGCTGCTCTAGCCTCTCACAGTTCCTGGAGGAGTGGTGTGGAGAACAGGGCTCTTTCTCTTGGCCAACATGTCCAACAGCTGCAAACTGCAGGCCAGTGTACCCTGCCCTCACTCACTCTGCGCGAATTGGAAGATAAGCAGCTTCAGGATCCCACTATATCTTTGGTTCTCCCGTTTGTGGTCCGCAGACGTCGGCCATCCAGACGAGAAAGGCACAGTATGGGCCCCAGTTCGTTGGCATTACTGAAACACTGGGAGAGGCTAGTCATTCGGAATGGTGTCTTGTACAGAGAAACGAAGGACCCTGTGAGCAGGATGAAAAGATTCCAGTTGCTACTGCCAGCCAGTTTGAGGGGTGATGCCTTGAAGGGGGTTCATGACTTGGCAGGGCATCAGGGACAGGCGAGGACGCTCCATCTGGCGAGACAGCGCTTCTTCTGGCCCAGTATGGAAAGAGACACGAGAGAGCATGTGCGATGCTGTGAGAGGTGTGTACTTGCAAAATCCCCGGAGCCCTCAGCACGAGCCCCCTTGGAAAGTATTAAAACTTCCGCTGCCATGGAACTGGTCTGCATTGATTTTTTTGTCAGCAGAGGATAAGAACAAGAACTCTGTTGATGTGCTGGTGGCGACTGACCACTTTACGAAAATGGCTTTTGCCTTTCCTTGCAGGAACCAGACTGCCAAGCAAGTGGCCAGAAAGTTATGGGATTGTGTCTTTTGTATCTACGGGTTCCCTGAGCGCATCCACTCTGACCAGGGCCCTAGTTTTGAGAGTGAGCTGGTGTCTGAGTTGCTGCAGCTGTCGGGGGTGGCAAAGTCTCATACAACGGCATATCACCCAATGGGCAACGGGGGCACAGAGCGCTTTAACCGCACACTGGGCAACATGATACGGAGTCTTCCTCTGAGAGCCAAGCAAGAATGGCCACAGCAGATCCAGACGCTGACATTTGCATACAATGCGACTGCTCACGAAACAACCGGCTATGCACCCTTCCACTTAATGTTTGGCCGCATTCCGAGGCTCCCAGTTGATGTTGTCTTTCAGTCTGTTCTGCATGACCTCACTGTGACAGACTTCAGCAGCTACTCGAGGACCCTGCTATCTTACCTGTCTGAGGCAGCCAACATCGCCCAGCAGCATGCCACTAAAGAGCAGGAACAGCAGGCTCGTCAGTACAATAAAAAGGTCAGAGGGGTTTCCTTACATGTTGGAGCCCGAGTGCTGCTCGCGAACAAGGGAGAGAAAGGAAAAAAGAAGTTGGCCGACAAGTGGGAACCTGCAGTGTATACAGTAGTGGAGCGGAACCCCAAGACTCACATCTACAAGATCAGCGATGCCTCTGGCCAGAGCAAGGTTGTGCACAGGAACCTTTTGCTTGACGTGAGCTTCCTTCCTATCCAAGACACCCTGGAGTCTTTTGTCTGCTCATCAGAAGTTGAAGGCACAAGTGTCTGTGGAGATGTGGATAGCCTGAGCAATCTGGAGCGACCCAGATCGAGCTGCTGAGGCTTCAGCAGACGAAGAAGCTTCTATTCAAGAACTTGAGGATGAATCTCGCGCTCATGAAGACATGGCCAGTTCACCTGAAGCGACTCTGTCTGACCCAGACCCTGTTCAGTCAAATGAACCTACTGACGTTGATACGAGTCCGACTGACTCTACCCCCACTCAAGCTTGCTCACCTGTTGACTCTACTGTGACTCAGACTGCTGTAGTTAACAACAGAGTTCAAGGCAGGGTTGTGACTAGAACTGGGAGGGTGGTTAGGTCTGTCAATAGGCTTATTGAGAGTATGGTTCAGAGACCTGTTATATGGGGCCTCTGTTTGCCTCAGAAAGTTTGATTTAGAGTGAGCACCGTTAAGTTCTTCTCTTTCCAAACAGTGTTTTTGTTTTTTTCCATCCTTGATTGTGAAACCGTACTGTGGGGTTTTTCAAGCCAGGGACCAGATGGTTAAGGGTGTAGGCTGCACCTTTATGTTCCTGAGAGGATGAGGGCCTGATCAACCTTCTTTTTTCTCTTGATCTGTTTTACGGATAGTTTTTTTACTGAACTTTGGGATTAGATCTCATTGTTATTTGGTCCAGGTACGAGTGTGTTTACATTAATGCATCTTTGGTGCTATTATAGAATTCAGGGGTGTCGTTATTTTGGTGGAGTTCAGGGGGGGTGAATGTAGCAGGTTTATTTGTATACTTATGAATTCCACCAAAAAATATTTCTTTTTGTATTACTGGGAGTTTCGTTTTGGGTTAATTCTGCCTGCGCGTCAGGTTAGTGCAGTGCGTGCGTGTGACGTCATCAGACCGGGGACTTGCACCGCGCAAGTTTGATCTCAGTCAAAGCAATGCTGGATTTGACTGAGGTGAGTTCACGTCAGGTCTCTCCGATAATTTAACGGAGATATAAGTTGCTATTATCACTTATTTGTTGACTTATCACCGTGTAAGAGTGTCTATGATGATGAGTGAATCTTGCAGTAGTCTTAATGAACTACGAGCTGCGATATTGTGTTTTTTATATGTTAAATGCAGTTCGGTAGCTGCTGCAGCACGTGGTGAGCTAGCTGTTCGGCAGGCCATTAACATTGTATTGACGTGATGCTATCTTTTTTAGATGCTAACCTGATGTCACGCAGCACTCATTGCTATATTGTTTATGACCGCAGGTATGTTTTTTTGTGTGTTTGTGCATATTTGTTCTAGATGAATGAATATATGTGTAGTTTATCTAATGGAATTATTGAATGGGAATATCTGTGATATTTTTCTTTGTATTTGTTTTGATTACAAATGTAGTTCTTCTTTATGAAAAGAGGTTAAATGTGATTAATGTGCATACAGGCAGAGCAATGCTGGATTTGACTGACATGCTAACCTGATGTCACGCAGCACTCATTGCTATATTGTTTATGACCGCAGATAATAAACTACATTGTGACAGCCAGTGCCCCTGTGTCTACTTGAGATCAACCCAGAACACAACGCAGACAGACAAGACGGGTTACATAAAATATGTATGATAACTACTATATACAAGGTTATGATCATTTAGATGCATGTATCTCTATCATTTATCATCCATATACTGCACATTAATTCACATCCACCAAAGCAGTCAACAATGAAGAATCAAGAATGGACACCAACCTGTTTGTTCCTCAGTATCTTCATGTTTTATTCTGGATGGTTCTGGATCACTCGTGTCTTCAATCTCCTCTTTAATAAACTCCATCTTTAACAGTCCCACAGATTTCAGCTGCTACACCTGGAGTTTGTCCTTCTCTTGTAGGATGATGTGGATATCCCCAGTGTTTATTGGTGAATTGTTGTGGGAGGGGCTTCACTGCAGGTGTGAACTGTGATCACTGTGTTTTGATTCCATCTGCATTTAAAAAGTACAGGCCATAATGTTTAACTGAGCTGCTGAAAAGCTAAAAGTTCCCTGTTTTCACCTCATTCATTATGGTGATGTCTGAGATCTGCTGTAAATTGACACATTAAGCACATTTTATTGGTGTCGACAGGCTGAAACAAACTACAGGATCATCACCTTTGAAATCACTTCAGTTCTTGTCTTTGCTCTTTCACTTCCATCGGGTCTGAAATCAAATGAGTTCATGGAGGATACATGTGAAGATTCAAGTGAACCCTGATTTAACAACAGAAAACAAGTCGTGTCACATGAAATCATGCACTCAAAAAAATGAACTTTCACTGTTGTTAGTTGCACTCAAATTCTCCTTGTTCACATTACTTAAAAAAACTCATGTAACTACATGAACTTCAATTTACTGAGTTGTTTCTACTAAAAATGAGTATTGTCAGCTTTACTTAATAAGTGTTTGTTAGGTCACCTTAACATTGCTGAGTGAAATGAACAAACTGGGTAGTGGATCTGTAGTTCCCAGCATGCTCTGCAAGGGACTGCATTAGGAGAGTACATTTAGGGATAAAAGTGTTATTTTATGTGTTTTTCAGTAAAGGGAAAGATGTTGTTATTTTATGTTGGGGTTAAATGTTATGTTATGTTGGACATTTAGAGTTTCTGTAATTTTGTGGTTACCATTATGCAGGAGAGTGGTACCTGTGTTTAGCCTGTGGGCACTCATATACAGTGGGGAGAACCAATTTTGCAGGTTTGCACTTACAAAGCATGTAGAAGTCTGTATCATAGGTACTCTTCAACTGTGAGTGACAGAATCAAAAATCCAGAATATCACATTGTATGATTTTTAAGTAATTAATTTGCATTTTATTGCATGACGTAAGTATTTGATACATCAGAAAAGCAGAACTTAATATTTGGTACAGAAACCTTTGTTTGCAATTACAGAGATCATACGTTTCCTGTAGTTCTTGAGCAGGTTTGCACACACTGCAGCAGGGATTTTGGCCCACTCCTCCACACAGACCTTCTCCAGATTTTCCCCCCAAAGATTTTCCATTGGGTTCAGGTCTGGAGACTGGCTAGGCCACACCAGGACCTTGATATGCTTCTTTACGGAGCCACTCCTTAGTTTCCCTGGCTGGGTGTTTCGGATCGTTGTCATGTTGGAAGACCCAGCCACGACCCATCTTCAATGCTCTTACTGAGGGAAGGAGGTTGTTGGCCAAGATCTCGCGATACATGTCTCCATCCATCCTCCCCTCAATACGGTTTAGTCGTCCTGTCCCCTTTGCAAAAAAAGAATCCCCAAAGAATGATGTTTCCACCTCCATGCTTCACGGTTGGGATGATGTTCTTGGGGTTGTACTCGTCCTTCTTCTTCCTCCAATCACGGCGAGTGGAGTTTAGACCAAAAAGCTCTATTTTTGTCTCATCAGACCACATGACCTTCTCCCATTCCTCCTCTGGATCATCCAGATGGTCATTGGCAAACTTCAGACGGGCCTGGACATGCGCTGGCTTGAGCAGGGGGACCTTGCGTGCGCTGCAGGAGTTTACTCCATGACGGCGTAGTGTGTTACTAATGGTTTTCTTTGAGACTGTGGACTGTGGCTCTCTTCAGGTCATTGATCAGGTCCTGCCGTGTAGTTCTGGGCTGATCCCTCACCTTCCTCATGATCATTGATGCCCCACGAGGTGAGATCTTGCATGGTGCTCCAGACCGAGGGAGATTGACCGTCATCTTGAACTTCTTCCATTTTCTAATAATTGCGCCAACAGTTGTTGCCTTCTCACCAAGCTGCTTGCCTATTATCCTGTAGCCCGTCCCAGCCTTGTGCAGGTCTACAATTGTATCCCTGATTTCCTTACACAGCTCTCTGGTCTTGGCCATTGTGGAGAGGTTGGAGCCTGTTTGATTGAGTGTGTGGACAGGTGTCTTTTATACAGGTAACGAGCTCAAACAGGTGCAGTTAATACAGGTAATGAGTGGAGAACAGGAGGGCTTCTTAAAGAAAAACTATCAGGTCTGTGAGAGCCGGAATTCTTACTGGTTGGTAGATGATCAAATACTTATGTCATGAAATAAAATACAAATTAATTATTGAAAAATCATACAATGTGATTTTCTGGATTTTTGTTTTAGATTCCCTCTCTCACAGTTGATGAAAAATTACAGACCTCTACACGCTTTGTAAGTTGGAAAATCTGCAAAATCGGCAGTGTATCAAATACTTGTTCTCCCCACTGTATACACACATTTATTGGATGGAATTCCTGCCCTCAATTAAATTAAGTTTGTCCAATTAGTTGTTTTTGCCTTTTGTTTCTAACAATATGCTTGTTGTTATTTAATAGTTTTCCACTACACTTGTAGATAAAATAGTTAATTTAATAAGGTAAATTAAATCGATAAATGTGTTCACCTAACATAATAAACTTTTTTAAATTGAACATGACATTATTAAGTAAACTGCACATATAAATATTATGTAACAGTGACAAATTCAAATGGTTTGTATTTACTCAAAGAAATCATTTCAGCTTTACTTGAATTTATTTTCATTACTTGAAATAAAATAAATGTTAACTGAAATAAAAATAAAGAAAAACTTAAACTTGATATACTATACTAACTAAAACAGAAATACAAAATTATAAAAACTATATAGATGCATTTAAAAAACAAACAAAAAAAGTGAATTGAGTTCTCTTTATTTTTAATGTCAAAAGCACAAAGATGTCAAAATGACAGTTTTGACATGTATTCAAGTAGCAGTCGGTTATGTAATGCTTAAATGCTCAATTAATGCATTACAGTTTAACTAAACTCATTAGATTTGAGTCGACTAAAACAAAAAATCCAGGTTACTAAAATATGGTAAAATGAATTCAAAATTAAATCAATTGGTTTCCAGTCTCTTCCAGTCAATCAAATTCAAATCAAACAATATTCAATGATTTTCACACAAATCATTCAATAAAGCACCAATCCTGTGGCATTTCACAGCAACCCTAGTTTATTTGTAAACTTCAGATTTACTTGAATGTTTTGGATCTGAAGAAAACATTTGCTCACTGTGACACAGAACAACACTTTTTAATATGAGTCCCTAGATGACATGAGTGTCTAAAACTCTTCCCACACTGAGTACAGCGGTACGGCTTCTCTCCAGTATGAACTCGCTCATGTGATATCAGGTGATGAGACCGTGCGAAACTCTGGTCACAATATGAGCACTTGTAAGGTTTTTCTCCAGTATGAATTATTTGGTGCTGTATCAGATAGTCAGCTCTAGTAAAGCTCTTCCCACAGTCAAAGCACATATACTCTCTCACTTCATTATGTGTTTTCTGGTGCTGTTTAAAACTGTCCAGTCTTGAAAAACTCTTTCCACAGTGAGAACACACATGAGGCTTCTCATCTGAATGAACTGTCAGGTGTTGTTTTAGATCTGATGACGAAATAAAATCTTTTCCACACTGATCACAGTTAAATGGTTTCTCTCCAGAGTGAATCATCTTGTGGTTTTTAAGGTTTCCTTTATGTGTGAAACTCTTTCCACACTGAGTGCATGAATACGGTTTCTCTCCTGTGTGAATCCTCATGTGTGTGTTTAGGTGTCCTTTACGTGTGAAACTCTTTCCACACTGAGTGCAGGTGTGCAGCTTTTTGGCTTTTGTTCTTTGAGTTGTAAAGTTATGATGTTCCTCCTTCACTTCATTCAGTTCTTGTCTTTGCTGTTTTACTTCCACCTGGTCTAAAATACACATCATGTTAGAATCAGTTCAAGTGAACCCTTATTTAACAGCAGAAAGCAACAGAGATCAGGTATCAGACCTTTCATGTGGTATTTTTGTTCTATATCATTTACTTTCAATATAGTTAAAATATGTATGATAACGACTATATACAAGGTTATGATCATTTAGATGCATGTATCTCGATCATTTATCATCCATATACTGCACATTAATTCACATCTACCAAAGCAGTCAACTATGAAGAATCAAGAATGGACACCAACCTGTTTGTTCCTCAGTATCTTCATGTTTTATTCTGGATGGTTCTGGATCACTCATGTCTTCAATCTCCTCTTTAATAAACTCCATCTTTAACAGTCACACAGATTTCAGCTGCTACACCTGGAGTTTGTCCTTCTCTTGTAGGATGATGTGGATATCCCCAGTATTTATTGGTGAATTGTTGTGGGAGGGGCTTCACTGCAGGTGTGAACTGTGATCACTGTGTTTTGATTCAATCTGCATTTAAAAAGTACAGGCCATAATGTTTAACTGAGCTGCTGAAAAGCCAAAAGTTCCCTGTTTCCACCTCATTCATTATGGTGATGTCTGAGATCTGCTGTAAATTGGCACATTAAGCACATTTTATTGGTGTCGACAGGCTGAAACAAACTACAGGATCATCACCTTTGAAATCACTTCAGTTCTTGTCTTTGCTCTTTCACTTCCATCGGGTCTGAAATCAAATGAGTTCATGGAGGATACATGTGAAGATTCAAGTGAACCCTGATTCAACAACAGAAAACAAGTCATGTCACATGAAATCATGCACTCAAAAAAATGAACTTTCACTGTTGTTAGTTGCACTCAAATCCTCCTTGTTCACATTACTTAAAAAAACTCATGTAACTACATGAACTTCAATTTACTGAGTTGTTTCTACTAAAAATGAGTATTGTCAGCTTTACTTAATAAGTGTTTGTTAGGTCAACTTAACATTGCTGAGTGAAATGAACAAACTGGGTAGTGGATCTGTAGTTCCCAGCATGCTCTGCAAGGGACTGCATTAGGATTTTTAAGTAATTTATTTGCATTTGATTGCATGATATAAGTATTTGATACATCAGAAAAGCAGAATTTAATATTTGGTACAGAAACCTTTGTTTGCAATTACAGAGATCATATGTTTCCTGTAGTTCTTGAGCAGGTTTGCACACACTGCAGCAGGGATTTTGTCCCACTCCTCCACACAGACCTTCTCCAGATTTTACCCCCAAAGATTTTACATTGGGTTCAGGTCTGGAGACTGGCTAGGCCACTCCAGGACCTTGAGATGCTTCTTTACGGAGCCACTCCTTAGTTTCCCTGGCTGGGTGTTTCGGGTCGTTGTCATGCTGGAAGACCCAGCCACGACCCATCTTCAATGCTCTTACTGAGGGAAGGATGTTGTTGGCCAAGATCTCGCGATACATGTCCCCATCCATCCTCCCCTC
This sequence comes from Romanogobio albipinnatus, assembly GCA_023566225.1. Lineage (NCBI taxonomy): Eukaryota > Metazoa > Chordata > Actinopteri > Cypriniformes > Gobionidae > Romanogobio > Romanogobio albipinnatus. The sequence continues at coordinate 6,683,486 of CM042247.1, read as the reverse complement.
AGTACGGTTTAGTCGTCCTGTCCCCTTTGCAGAAAAGCATCCCCAAAGAATGATGTTTCCACCTCCATGCTTCACGGTTGGGATGATGTTCTTGGGGTTGTACTCGTCCTTCTTCTTCCTCCAATCACGGCGAGTGGAGTTTAGACCAATAAGCTCTATTTTTGTCTAATCAGACCACATGACCTTCTTCCATTCCTCCTCTGGATCATCCAGATGGTCATTGGCAAACTTCAGACGGGCCTGAACATGCGCTGGCTTGAGCAGGGGGAGCTTGCGTGCGCTGCAGGAATTTACTCCATGACGGCGTAGTGTGTTACTAATGGTTTTCTTTGAGACTGTGGTCCCAGTTCTCTTCAGGTCATTGATCAGGTCCTGCCGTGTAGTTCTGGGCTGATCCCTCACCTTCCTCATGATCACTGATGCCCCACGAGGTGAGATCTTGTATGGTGCTCCAGACCGAGGGAGATTGACCGTCATCTTGAACTTCTTCCATTTTCTAATAATTGCTCCAACAGCTGCTTGCCTATTATCCTGTAGCCCATCCCAGCCTTGTGCAGGTCTACAATTGTATCCCTGATGTCCTTACACAGCTCTCTGGTCTTGGCCATTGTGGAGAGGTTGGAAGCTGTTTGATTGAGTGTGTGGACAGGTGTCTTTTATACAGGTAACGAGCTCAAACAGTTAATACTGACAATGATGAAACAGCCTACAGAGAGGAGGTGCACACTCTGACACGGTGGTGTCAGGAGCACAACCTCTCCCTCAACGTCAGCAAGACCAAGGAGCTGGTGGTCGACTTCAGGAGGAATGAGAGAGAACACCGCCCCATCACCATCGATGGAGCACCGGTGGAGAGAGTCAGCAGCTTCAAGTTCCTCGGTGTCCACATCACAGAGGAACTCTCATGGTCCGTCCACTCCGAGACCGTTGTGAAGAAGGCTCATCAGCGCCTTTTCTTCCTGCGACGGCTGAGGAGGTTTGGAATGAACCGCCACATCCTCACACGCTTCTACACCTGCACCATCGAGAGCCTGCTGACTGGCTGCATCACCACTTGGTACGGCAACAGCACCGCCCGCAGCCGCAAGGCCCTGCAAAGGGTAGTGCGCACGGCCAGCTGCATCATCGGAGGTGAGCTTCCCTCCCTCCAGGACATTTACGCCAGGCGGTGTGTGAAGAGAGCTCAGAGGATCATCAGAGACTCTAGCCACCCGAGCCATGGGCTGCTCTCACTGCTGCCATCAGGCAGACGGTACCGCAGCATTAGAACACGCACCAGCCGACTCCAGAACAGCTTCTTCCCACAAGCAATCAGACTACTTAACTCCTGATCCATCAGGATCATAACACACACTGGACAGAATATCACTCCGCACAACCCACTGTAGATACACGCACACATTATATACACATTTATGTATCATTTATTATTTATCATATAGCACCTATTGTACATAATTGGATCTCTACTGTAAATAATAATGTATACTGTACATTGTATATTATTATTATTATAGCTTAATGTATACTGTTTAATGTATGTTTAGTGTATATTGTTTAAAGTATATGTATATTGTAAGTATGTGTATATTGGTTAAAGCTGTGAGAACTACACTCACATTGTGTAAATTATTTATTGTTTATTGTAGAGTTCACTGTGCTGTGAGTAATTGTGGGCGCATCAGATGTGTAATCTGATGCTGCTTTAAATGTTGTACATGTCATGTCGTGACTGCTATGTTGCTCGGAACTGCACCAAGAATTTCACCTGCTGTTGCACTTGTGCATATAGCTGTGTGACAATAAAGTGATTTGATTTGATTTGAATACAGGTAATGAGTGGAGAACAGGAGGGCTTCTTAAAGAAAAACTAACAGGTCTGTGAGAGCCGGAATTATTACAGGTTGGTAGGTGATCAAATACTTATGTCATGAAATAAAATGCAAATTAATAATTTAAAAATCATACAATGTGATTTTCTGGATTTTTTGTTTTAGATTCCCTCTCTCACAGTTGATGAAAAATTACAGACCTCTACACGCTTTGTACGTTGGAAAACCTGCAAAATCGGCAGTGTATCAAATACTCGTTCTCCCCACTGTATACACACATTTATTGGATGGAATTCCTGCCCTCAATTAAATTAAGTTTGTCCAATGAGTTGTTTTTTCATTTTGTTTCTAACAATATGCTTGTTGTTATTTAATAGCTTTCCACTACACTTGTAGAGAAAATAGTTAATTTAATAAGGTAAATTAAATCGATAAATGTGTTCACCTAACATAATAAACTTTTATAAATTTAACATGCCATTATTAAGTAAACTGCACATATAAATATTATGTAACAGTGACAAATTCAAATGGTTTGTATTTACTCAAAGAAATCGGCTCGGGTTATGACGTCATCGTGACGGCGTACCAGGAAGAATAAAGGGCGAGCCATTGAAACGGCAGCTATTGCTCTGAAGCATGCGCTCCTGGCGTGCCGAGGTGTGGTGACGCGGCGCAGTGCTCGTTCCCTTCTCATGGAACAAGGGTTACAGACGTAACCCGAGCCGTTCCCTTTCGAGGGAACTCTCACTGCGTCGGAACGACACTTTGGGGAACGAGTACCCACTAGCCCACACCGAGGGTAGCGCCTGCCCTAGTGTGAAACCGGAGACCGGGCACACCTAGGACTTGAGTACCCTAGCGCCATTACCATAGGGAGATACTTCTCCATTCCTTTTCCTTCCGTGCCCCAGCCGATGAAGGGAGGCGTCTGTTGAAACGGTTTCCCGGCAACAGGACACTCCCAACACTGGCCCTTGGGACCCTTACCGAGGGTAGTGCCTGCCCTAGTGTGAAGCCGGAGACCGGGCACAACTAGGACTTGGAGTACCCTAGCGCCTTCCGCGCCCCAGCCAATGAGGGAGACGTCTGTTGAAACGGTTTCCCGGCAACAGGACGCTCCCAACACTAGCCCTTGGGACCTTTACCGAGGGTGGTGCCTGCCCTAGTGTGAAGCCGGAGACCAGGCACAACTAGGACTGGAGTACCCTAGCGCCTTCTGCGCCCCCGCCAATGAGGGAGACGTCTGTTGAAACGGTTTCCCGGCAACAGGACGCTCCCAACACTGACCCACTGAAACCCCTAAGGTTTCTTCCATATAACTAGGGAACGAAGGCATCTGCGCATTACCCTGATCATACGAAAGAGATTCCCTCTGGGGGAAACCCCTTGGTCTCCAACCACCACTGTCAAGGTCTCACGTGCAGCAGGTCAAAAGGTCTCCCTTGGACGCTGCTGCACTGAGCCCCAGCACTCAAAAGTGCTTCACAGTGAAGGTCTCTTACTCTGCCGTCACCTGAGGCGGGGGATGTAATGCCTGAAGAACCAAGGAACTGACCAATCCTAAGTTCCCTGGTTCATCCAACTCCAATGGTCCGAAGGGGGCCTCAGCAAGCCTTCGAAAACCACTGCCAGATCCCAGGTTGGGAACGAGCCACAGGCCGCATCCTCCGAGCCCCACAGGGGAACTGTACAACAGATGGTGTCTACCCAAGCCCATCACCCAAAGGAGTGTGGAAAGCCTTATGGCAGCCACGGACACCCTGAGTGTGGACGGGGTTAGACCCGCAGAGAAGCGATCTTGGAGGAACTCCAGCACTGAAACCACCGGCCAGTTAACAGTGGCACAGAGCTCATTCAGTAAATGCACAGCTAAACGTGTTTTGAGTCTGGATTTGAAAGTGGCTACTGTTGGAGCACATCTGATCTGTTCAGGAAGCTGGTTCCAGCTACGGCTGGCATAATAGCTAAAAGCAGACTTGCTTTGAGTGAACCCTTGGTATTTCTAATTGACTTGATCCTGATGATCTGAGTGATCTGTTGTGTTTGTATTTAATCCGCATATCTGCAATGTATTGAGGTCATTGAGTGACTTAAATACAAGTAATAGTACCTTAAAATCGAAAAAGTAAAACCTAAATTTAACTGGTAGCCAGTGTAAAGACCTGAGGACTGGTGTGATATGGTCATGTCTTCTGGTTCTGCTCTGAGTTCTGTATGAGCTGCAGATGTCTAATGGTCTTTTTGGGAAGGCCGGTGAGGAGACCATTACAATAGTCCACCCTGCTGGTGATAAAAGCATGAACGATCATTACTTGAAATAAAATAAATGTTAACTGAAATAAAAATAAAGAAAAACTTAAACTTGATATACTATACTAACTAAAACATCCATCCATCCATCTTCTTCCGCTTATCCGGGGCCGGGTCGCGGGGGCAGCAGTCTAAGCAGAGATGCCCAGACTTCCCTCTCCCTAGACACTTCCTCTAGCTCTTCCGGGGGGACACCGAGGCGTTCCAAGGCCAGCCGGGAGACATAGTCCCTCCAGCGTGTCCTCGGTCTTCCCCGGGGCCTCCTCCCGGTTGGACATGCCCGAAACACCTTCCCGGGAAGGCGTTCAGGAGGCATCCGGAACAGATGCCCGAGCCACCTCAGCTGTCCCCTCTCGATGTGGAGGAGCAGCGGCTCTACTCCGAGTTCCTCCCGAGTGACTGAACTTCTCACCCTATCTCTAAGGGAGCGCCCAGCCACCCTGCGGAGAAAGCTCATTTCGGCCGCCTGTATCCGGGATCTTGTCCTTTCGGTCATGACCCAAAGCTCATGACCATAGGTGAGAGTAGGAACGTAGATTGACCGGTAAATCGAGAGCTTCGCCTTACGGCTTAGCTCTTTCTTCACCACGACAGACCGGTACATCGACCGCATTACTGCAGAAGCTGCACCGATCCGTCTGTCAATCTCCCGTTCCATCCTCCCCTCACTCGTGAACAAGACCCCTAGATACTTGAACTCCTCCACTTGGGGCAGGAACTCTCCACCAACCTGAAGTGGGCAAGCCACCCTTTTCCGACTGAGGACCATGGCCTCGGATTTGGAGGTGCTGATCCCCATCCCAGCCGCTTCACACTCGGCTGCAAACCGTCCCAGTGCATGCTGAAGGTCCTGGTTAGAAGGGGCCAACACGACAACGTCATCCGCAAAGAGCAGAGACGAAACCGTGTGGTCCCCAAACCTGACACCCTCCGGCCCTTGGCTGCGCCTAGAAATTCTGTCCATAAAAATTATGAACAGAACCGGCGACAAAGGGCAGCCCTGCCGGAGTCCAACATGCACCGGGAACAAGTCTGACTTACTGCCGGCAATGCGGACCAAACTCCTGCTTCGGTCATACAGGGACCGGACAGCCCTCAGCAAAGGACCCCGGACCCCATATTCCCCCAGCACCCTCCACAGGACGCCACGAGGGACACAGTCGAATGCCTTCTCCAAATCCACAAAACAAATGTGGACTGGTTGGGCAAACTCCCATGAACCCTCCAGCACCCTGTAGAGGGTATAGAGCTGGTCCAGTGTTCCACGACCAGGACGAAAACCACACTGTTCCTCCTGAATCCGAGGTTCCACTATCGGCCGAATTCTCCTCTCCAGTACCCTGGCATAGACTTTCCCGGGGAGGCTGAGAAGTGTGATCCCCCTATAGTTGGAACACACCCTCCGGTCCCCCTTCTTAAAAAGAGGGACCACCACCCCGGTCTGCCATACCAGAGGCACTGTCCCCGACCGCCACGCGATGCTGCAGAGGCGTGTCAGCCAAGACAGCCCCACAACATCCAGAGACTTGAGGTACTCAGGGCGGATCTCATCCACCCCCGGTGCCTTGCCACCGAGGAGTTTCTTGACCACCTCGGTGACTTCAGCTTGGGTGATGGACGAGTCCTCCTCTGAGCCCCCAGCCTCTGCTTCCCCAATGGAAGACGTGACGGCGGGATTGAGGAGATCCTCGAAGTATTCCTTCCACCGTCCGACAACATCCCCAGTTGAGGTCAACAGCCGCCCATCGCCACTGTAAACAGCGTTGGTAGGGCACTGCTTCCCCCTCCTGAGGCGCCGGACGGTTTGCCAGAACCTCTTCGAGGCCAGCCGATAGTCCTTTTCCATGGCCTCACCGAACTCCTCCCAGGCCCGAGTTTTTGCCTCCACAACCACCCGGGCTGCAGTCCGTTTAGCCTGCCGGTACCTGTCAGCTGCCTCAGGAGTCCCACAAGCCAGCCAGGCCCGATAGGACTCCTTCTTCAGCTTGACGGCATCCCTTACTTCCGGTGTCCACCACCGGGTTCGGGGATTGCCGCCTCGACAGGCACCGGAGACCTTGCGTCCACAGCTCCGAGCAGCTAAACTAACTAAAACAGAAATACAAAATTATAAAAACTATAAAGATGCATTTAAAAAACAAACACAAAGTGAATTGAGTTCTCTTTATTTTTAATGTCAAAAGCACAAAGATGTCAAAATGACAGTTTTGACATGTATTCAAGTAACAGTCGGTTATGTAATGCTTAAATGCTCAATTAATGCATTACAATTTAACTAAACTCATTAGATTTGAGTCGACTAAAACAAAAAATCCAGGTTACTAAAATATGGTAAAATGAATTCAAAATTAAATCAATTGGTTTCCAGTCTCTTCCAGTCAATCAAATTCAAATCAAACAATATTCAATGATTTTCACACAAATCATTCAATAAAGCACCAATCCTGTGGCATTTCACAGCAACACTAGTTTATTTGTAAACTTCAGATTTACTTGAATGTTTTGGATCTGAAGAAAACATTTGCTCACTGTGACACAGAACAACACTTTTTAATATGAGTCCCTAGATGACATGAGTGTCTAAAGCTCTTCCCACACTGAGTACAGCGGTACGGCTTCTCTCCAGTATGAACTCGCTCATGTGATATCAGGTGATGAGACCGTGCAAAACTCTGGTCACAATATGAGCACTTGTAAGGTTTTTCTCCAGTATGAATTCTTTGGTGCTGTATCAGATAGTCAGCTCTAGTAAAGCTCTTCCCACAGTCAAAGCACATATACTCTCTCACTTCATTATGTGTTTTCTGGTGCTGTTTAAAACTGTCCAGTCTTGAAAAACTCTTTCCACAGTGAGAACACACATGAGGCTTCTCATCTAAATGAACTGTCAGGTGTTGTTTTAGATCTGATGACGAAATAAAATCTTTTCCACACTGATCACAGTTAAATGGTTTCTCTCCAGAGTGAATCATCTTGTGGTTTTTAAGGTTTCCTTTATGTGTGAAACTCTTTCCACACTGAGTGCATGAATACGGTTTCTCTCCTGTGTGAATCCTCATGTGTGTGTTTAGGTGTCCTTTACGTGTGAAACTCTTTCCACACTGAGTGCAGGTGTGCAGCTTTTTGGCTTTTGTTCTTTGAGTTGTAAAGTTATGATGTTCCTCCTTCACTTCATTCAGTTCTTGTCTTTGCTGTTTTACTTCCACCTGGTCTAAAATACACATCAAGTTAGAATCAGTTCAAGTGAACCCTGATTTAACAGCAGAAAGCAACAGAGATCAGGTATCAGACCTTTCATGTGGTATTTTTGTTCTATATCATTTACTTTCAATATAGTTAAAATATGTATGATAACTACTATATACAAGGTTATGATCATTTAGATGCATGTATCTCGATCATTTATCATCCATATACTGCACATTAATTCACATCTACCAAAGCAGTCAACTATGAAGAATCAAGAATGGACACCAACCTGTTTGTTCCTCAGTATCTTCATGTTTTATTCTGGATGGTTCTGGATCACTCATGTCTTCAATCTCCTCTTTAATAAACTCCATCTTTAACAGTCACACAGATTTCAGCTGCTACACCTGGAGTTTGTCCTTCTCTTGTAGGATGATGTGGATATCCCCAGTATTTATTGGTGAATTGTTGTGGGAGGGGCTTCACTGCAGGTGTGAACTGTGATCACTGTGTTTTGATTCAATCTGCATTTAAAAAGTACAGGCCATAATGTTTAACTGAGCTGCTGAAAAGCCAAAAGTTCCCTGTTTTCACCTCATTCATTATGGTGATGTCTGAGATCTGCTGTAAATTGGCACATTAAGCACATTTTATTGGTGTCGACAGGCTGAAACAAACTACAGGATCATCACCTTTGAAATCACTTCAGTTCTTGTCTTTGCTCTTTCACTTCCATCGGGTCTGAAATCAAATGAGTTCATGGAGGATACATGTGAAGATTCAAGTGAACCCTGATTCAACAACAGAAAACAAGTCATGTCACATGAAATCATGCACTCAAAAAAATGAACTTTCACTGTTGTTAGTTGCACTCAAATCCTCCTTGTTAACATTACTTAAAAAAACTCATGTAACTACATGAACTTCAATTTACTGAGTTGTTTCTACTAAAAATGAGTATTGTCAGCTTTACTTAATAAGTGTTTGTTAGGTCAACTTAACATTGCTGAGTGAAATGAACGAACTGGGTAGTGGATCTGTAGTTCCCAGCATGCTCTGCAAGGGACTGCATTAGGATTTTTAAGTACTTTATTTGCATTTGATTGCATGATATAAGTATTTGATACATCAGAAAAGCAGAATTTAATATTTGGTACAGAAACCTTTGTTTGCAATTACAGAGATCATATGTTTCCTGTAGTTCTTGAGCAGGTTTGCACACACTGCAGCAGGGATTTTGTCCCACTCCTCCACACAGACCTTCTCCAGATTTTACCCCCAAAGATTTTACATTGGGTTCAGGTCTGGAGACTGGCTAGGCCACTCCAGGACCTTGAGATGCTTCTTTACGGAGCCACTCCTTAGTTTCCCTGGCTGGGTGTTTCGGGTCGTTGTCATGCTGGAAGACCCAGCCACGACCCATCTTCAATGCTCTTACTGAGGGAAGGATGTTGTTGGCCAAGATCTCGCGATACATGTCCCCATCCATCCTCCCCTCAGTACGGTTTAGTCGTCCTGTCCCCTTTGCAGAAAAGCATCCCCAAAGAATGATGTTTCCACCTCCATGCTTCACGGTTGGGATGATGTTCTTGGGGTTGTACTCGTCCTTCTTCTTCCTCCAATCACGGCGAGTGGAGTTTAGACCAATAAGCTCTATTTTTGTCTCATCAGACCACATGCCCTTCTTCCATTCCTCCTCTGGATCATCCAGATGGTCATTGGCAAACTTCAGACGGGCCTGAACATGCGCTGGCTTCAGCAGGGGGAGCTTGCGTGCGCTGCAGGAATTTACTCCATGACGGCGTAGTGTGTTACTAATGGTTTTCTTTGAGACTGTGGTCCCAGTTCTCTTCAGGTCATTGATCAGGTCCTGCCGTGTAGTTCTGGGCTGATCCCTCACCTTCCTCATGATCACTGATGCCCCACGAGGTGAGATCTTGTATGGTGCTCCAGACCGAGGGAGATTGACCGTCATCTTGAACTTCTTCCATTTTCTAATAATTGCTCCAACAGCTGCTTGCCTATTATCCTGTAGCCCATCCCAGCCTTGTGCAGGTCTACAATTGTATCCCTGATGTCCTTACACAGCTCTCTGGTCTTGGCCATTGTGGAGAGGTTGGAAGCTGTTTGATTGAGTGTGTGGACAGGTGTCTTTTATACAGGTAACGAGCTCAAACAGTTAATACTGACAATGATGAAACAGCCTACAGAGAGGAGGTGCACACTCTGACACGGTGGTGTCAGGAGCACAACCTCTCCCTCAACGTCAGCAAGACCAAGGAGCTGGTGGTCGACTTCAGGAGGAATGAGAGTGAACACCGCCCCATCACCATCGATGGAGCACCGGTGGAGAGAGTCAGCAGCTTCAAGTTCCTCGGTGTCCACATCACAGAGGAACTCTCATGGTCCGTCCACTCCGAGGCCGTTGTGAAGAAGGCTCATCAGCGCCTTTTCTTCCTGCGACGGCTGAGGAGGTTTGGAATGAACCGCCACATCCTCACACGCTTCTACACCTGCACCATCGAGAGCCTGCTGACTGGCTGCATCACCACCTGGTACGACAACAGTACCGCCCGCAGCCGCAAGGCCCTGCAAAGGGTAGTGCGCACGGCCAGCTGCATCATCGGAGGTGAGCTTCCCTCCCTCCAGGACATTTACGCCAGGCGGTGTGTGAAGAGAGCTCAGAGGATCATCAGAGACTCTAGCCACCCGAACCATGGGCTGCTCTCACTGCTGCCATCAGGCAGACGGTACCGCAGCATCAGAACACGCACCAGCCGACTCCAGAACAGCTTCTTCCCACAAGCAATCAGACTACTTAACTCCTGATCCATCAGGATCATAACACACACTGGACAGAATATCACTCCGCACAACCCACTGTAGATACACGCACACATTATATACACATTTATGTATCATTTATTATTTATCATTTATCATATAGCACCTATTGTACATAATTGGATCTCTACTGTGAATAATAATGTATACTGTACATTGTATATTATTATTATTATAGCTTAATGTATACTGTTTAATGTATGTTTAGTGTATATTGTTTAAAGTATATGTATATTGTAAGTATGTGTATATTGGTTAAAGCTGTGAGAACTACACTCACATTGTGTAAATTATTTATTGTTTATTGTAGAGTTCACTGTGCTGTGAGTAATTGTGGGCGCATCAGATGTGTAATCTGATGCTGCTTTAAATGTTGTACATGTCATGTCGTGACTGCTATGTTGCTCGGAACTGCACCAAGAATTTCACCTGCTGTTGCACTTGTGCATATAGCTGTGTGACAATAAAGTGATTTGATTTGATTTGATTTGAATACAGGTAATGAGTGGAGAACAGGAGGGCTTCTTAAAGAAAAACTAACAGGTCTGTGAGAGCCGGAATTATTACAGGTTGGTAGGTTATCAAATACTTATGTCATAAAATAAAATGCAAATTAATAATTTAAAAATCATACAATGTGATTTTCTGGATTTTTTGTTTTAGATTCCCTCTCTCACAGTTGATGAAAAATTACAGACCTCTACACGCTTTGTACGTTGGAAAACCTGCAAAATCGGCAGTGTATCAAATACTCGTTCTCCCCACTGTATACACACATTTATTGGATGGAATTCCTGCCCTCAATTAAATTAAGTTTGTCCAATGAGTTGTTTTTGCATTTTGTTTCTAACAATATGCTTGTTGTTATTTAATAGCTTTCCACTACACTTGTAGAGAAAATAGTTAATTTAATAAGGTAAATTAAATCGATAAATGTGTTCACCTAACATAATAAACTTATAAATATAAATATAAATTTAACATGCCATTATAAAGTAAACTGCACATATAAATATTATGTAACAGTGACAAATTCAAATGGTTTGTATTTACTCAAAGAAATCGGCTCGGGTTATGACGTCATCGTGACGGCGTACCAGGAAGAATAAAGGGCGAGCCATTGAAACGGCAGCTATTGCTCTGAAGCATGCGCTCCTGGCGTGCCGAGGTGTGGTGACGCGACGCAGTGCTCGTTCCCTTCTCAGGGAACAAGGGTTACAGACGTAACCCGAGCCGTTCCCTTTCGAGGGAACTCTCACTGCGTCGGAACGACACTTTGGGGAACGAGTACCCACTAGCCCACACCGAGGGTAGCGCCTGCCCTAGTGTGAAACCGGAGACCGGGCACACCTAGGACTTGAGTACCCTAGCGCCATTACCGTAGGGAGATACTTCTCCATTCCTTTTCCTTCCGTGCCCCAGCCGATGAAGGGAGGCGTCTGTTGAAACGGTTTCCCGGCAACAGGACACTCCCAACACTGGCCCTTGGGACCTTTACCTAGGGTAGTGCCTGCCCTAGTTTGAAGCCGGAGACCGGGCACAACTAGGACTTGGAGTACCCTAGCGCCTTCCGCGCCCCAGCCAATGAGGGAGACGTCTGTTGAAACGGTTTCCCGGCAACAGGACGCTCCCAACACTGGCCCTTGGGACCTTTACCGAGGGTGGTGCCTGCCCTAGTGTGAAGCCGGAGACCAGGCACAACTAGGACTGGAGTACCCTAGCGCCTTCTGCGCCCCCGCCAATGAGGGAGACGTCTGTTGAAACGGTTTCCCGGCAACAGGACGCTCCCAACACTGACCCCTGGGACAGAAACCAAGGTTTCTTCCATATAACTAGGGAACGAAGGCATCTGCGCATTACCCTGATCATACGAAAGAGATTCCCTCTGGGGGAAACCCCTTGGTCTCCAACCACCACTGTCAAGGTCTCACGTGCAGCAGGTCAAAAGGTCTCCCTTGGACGCTGCTGCACTGAGCCCCAGCACTCAAAAGTGCTTCACAGTGAAGGTCTCTTACTCTGCCGTCACCTGAGGCGGGGGATGTAATGCCTGAAGAACCAAGGAACTGACCAATCCTAAGTTCCCTGGTTCATCCGACTCCAATGGTCCGAAGGGGGCCTCAGCAAGCCTTCGAAAACCACTGCCAGATCCCAGGTTGGGAGTTCTAGAACGAGCCACAGGCCGCATCCTCCGAGCCCCACAGGGGAACTGTACAACAGATGGTGTCTACCCAAGCCCATCACCCAAAGGAGTGTGGAAAGCCTTATGGCAGCCACGGACACCCTGAGTGTGGACGGGGTTAGACCCGCAGAGAAGCGATCTTGGAGGAACTCCAGCACTGAAACCACCGGCCAGTTAACTGGGTCCACCTCACGCTCCCTGCACCAAGTGGCTCACCACTTGGGGCTGTACAGTCTCCTCGAAGATGGAGCCCTGGAACTGAGTAAGGTCTCTATCACCTCTGCCGACAGGCCAGTCTCTAGGTACCTGACCCCCTCAAGGGCCAGACCCAAAGGTTCCAAACCTCCAGCCGGGGGTGAAATATAGTGCCCCCTGCCTGAGATAGGAGATCCCTCCTCAGAGGAATCTGCCATGGAGGACCTGCCAGCAAAGCTATGATATCCAAGAACCAAACTCGTGTTGGCCAACGGGGTGCTACTAAAAGTAGGCTGACCCCCTGTTGGCGGACTCTCTCCAGGACTCCCGGGAGCAGAGCAATCGGGGGAAAAGCGTACAGACGCAGCCTCGGCCACGTCTGAACCATGGCATCCAACCCCAGCGGTGCTGGATGCGTGAGGGAACACCACAATGGACAGTGGGACGTCTCTCGAGACGCGAATAAGTCCACTTCCACTGGGCCGAACCTCTCACACATGGCCTCCACCACCTCTGGGTGGAGACGCCACTCCCCGGGCCTCAGCCCCTGCCTCGACAGGATGTCTGCTCCTTGATTTTGAACCCCCGGGACATACATCGCCCTAATGGACGACAGTTTCCCCTGGGACCACAGGAGAATTTGATGCGCCAGGCTACATAGAGGGCGCAACCTCAAACCCCCCTGATGATTGAGGTACGCTACAACAGACGTATTGTCTATTCGCACCAGGATATGTTGACCGCGGAGGTCCGGGAAAAAGCTCCTGAGAGCTTTGAAGACCGCCATCATCTCTAGGCAATTTATATGCCAGGAAGACGGCCCTCCCACGGGCCCCTTGCAAAACGGCCATCCATGACTGCGCCCCAACCAGTGAGGGCTCGTCTGTTGAAACGGATTTCCGGCAACAGGACGCTCCCAACACTGGCCCCTGGGACAGAAACCAAGGCTTCTTCCATATGACTAGGGAACGAAGGCATCTGCGCGTTACCCTGATCATACGGAAAGGATTCCCTCTGGGGGAAAACCCCTTGGTTTTCAGCCACCACTGTAGGGGTCTCATGTGCAGCAGGCCAAAAGGTATCACGTTGGACGCTGCTGCCATGTGCCCCAGCACTCTCTGAAAGTGCTTCACAGTGATGCTCTGGCCTAGCTTTATTCTTGAGACCATAGCCAGTATGGTCTCGACTCGCGCGGGAGACAGTTGTGCCCGCATCGTAGTAGAATCCCATACTATCCCTAGGAACGTAGTCCTCCGGGACGGCGTCAACACACTCTTTTGTGCGTTGAGTCTCAGCCCCAAGCACTTTATATGGGCCAGAACGACATCTCGTTGCCGAACTGCCATATCGTACGACTGGGCCAAAATGAGCCAATCGTCGATATAATTCAGTACACGGATGCCCTGGAGTCTTAATGGAGCCAGTGCTGCATCCATGCACTTCGTGAATGTGCGTGGGGAAAGAGCTAGACCAAAGGGAAGCACTCGATATTGGTACGCCTCGCCCCCGAAAGCGAACCTCAAGAACTTCCTGTGACACGGAAGGATGGAGATATGAAAATATGCGTCCTTCAGGTCTATCGTGACGAACCAGTCCTCAGACTGGATCTGACTCACGATAATAGGAACCGTGAGCATTTTGAATCTGAATCTCCTCAGAGACCGATTCAAATACCTCAGGTCTATAATCGGACGCAACCCTCCATCCTTTTTAGGAACTATAAAGTACCGGCTGTAGAACCCGGACTCCCTCTCCGGCGGAGGAACACGCTCTATGGCTTCCTTCGCCAGCAAGGATTTTACTTCGAGTTCCATTACCTGAACCCGCTCTGGTACCACTGCGGTCCAGTTCAAACCCCTGATACTTGGAGGAGGATGACCGAACTGCAGTCTGTAACCCTTCTCTACAGTACGCAGGACCCATGTAGAAATATTCGGAAGGCATTTCCATGCGCCGAGATAATCTACTAAGGGAACTACTCTCGAGGCTGGCGTTGGGTGTTACATGAGCCTCGTTCCCAACCCCCTGAAGCGGATGACCGGCAGGAAGTAGTTGGGAACGATTCTCTGTGTGCGGACGCGTGAGCTGCCCAGGTCAGCCGCAGGTCTTTCTAGAGGCGGCTGGAGCAGCGTGCGTTCGCGGGAAATCGATGTGGCCCGAAGCGTCATAGACGGCGGGATTCCACATCGATTTCCCCAGGGCGCTGCAGAAGAAACAACCTCGGTTGCTCTTCTGCTGGGGGGACCGCCCTTAGAAGCCCAGCCGCAGCTAGGGCTTCTTCCCAGCAGCCTTCCGTGCCTGGAGCACGCTCCTTAGATCACCTCTAGGAGCGGAAGGCTGCTGGCGAGTCTGCTGGAGAGAGCGCCGTCTCTGTTGCCAGGCTCCCGGAGGAGGGGCTCTAGAGGCGAAGCTCTCCCTCTGCAGCTGACGGTGCGAGGAGCTGGCTGACTTCCTGGCTCCGAGCGGCGAGGGACGAACTGTCGGAAGGCCGCTGACTGACTTCTTGCCCCCCGGTGCTTGGCGACAACGGCCTCAACCGCGTCCCCAAACAACCCGGAAGGCGAAATCGGGGAGTCTAAGAGAAAGGACTTGTCCTTCTCTTTCATCCCCGACAATTTCAGCCACAGGTGCCTCTCCACAGTCACGCGGAGACGCGGAGAGACAAATCCGCAGCCTTCCGGAGTTTTAAAATATCCTCCGGAGAGGGTCCCTCGCCCTCGTCGAGCTCCTTAAGGAGATCGGCCTGGTAGGCCTGCAAGATGGAAAGAGTGTGCAGGGTACTACCAGCCCGACCAGCCGCCATATAGGCCTTGCCCACCAAAGATGAGGTGTCCCTACAGGGCTTGGTGGGCAATACCGGGGCTTTGAGGGACGATGCGGCCTCGGGCGAAAGATAGCTCGCTAGAGCCTCCTCTACCCGAGGCATCGTCCCATACCCTGCCTCACGAGCCCCCAGGACATTAGCATAGTCCAAGACAGGGGGATTGGAAACTCGCGAGGAGAAGGGTTTCTTCCATGATCTACACACCTCGGTGTGCAGATCCGGGAAGAACGGCAAGCCCCGGCGAGGCGTTTGCACCCGGCGAGGAAGGAACCGGTCATCCAGCCTACTGGTTGGCTGGACCTCCGGTGCCTCCTGTGGCCAATTGATATTTAACTTGGCCACCGCACGGGTCAAAACCTGGACCAGCTCCTCTTGGGCGGGTGGATGAAGCACTAATAGACTTCCTGCTTCTCCACCCGCCACGATGCCACCCTCATCCGGCTCCTCGGAACCAGAGAGGATGAGGATCGGACCCTACACCCCGGGGGAAGAAGCCGCAGCGCGGGCTTCCACACGGGGAGGAAGGCCATCGGAACTGTCAGAGGAGGATTGGGAAAGTGCCGCAGCAGTCCCAAAACCCTCTGAGAAGTCCCGTTGTGAACCCCATGATCTGCGACGGGTCCAGAACCACGAAGTTCACGAGGCTGGCCGCCCTCATCAAAAACGGCCAGCCGAGAGCGGAGCAGTCTGAGCGGGAGCAGCTCGCAGCTCCCTCGAGAGCCGCCCGAGCATGCTCCACGCCCAAACAATGCACACAAAGCAGGTGTGCATCCGAGCCAGAGATATAACGTGGGCACGGATGCACACACTGCCTGTACTCACTTCAACTCATTCTTTTCTTTCTTTCTCTCACACACACACACTTGGACAAACAACAGTAAATAGACAGACTTTTGTTTACACAGAGCGCTATGCTGAAGAGCAATAACTACCGTTTCAATGCGCCGGCTCGCCCTTTATACTTCCGGGTACGCCGTCACGATGAAGTCATCACGCACGACCAATCAGATTGGGCTAGTTTCTATACGGACTTCAGATTCGCTAGTGCTTAGGGAGTATCCCCAAAGTGTCGTTCCGACGCAGTGAGAGTTCCCTCGAAAGGGAACATGTCAGCTTTACTTGAATTTCTTTTCATTACTTGAAATAAAATAAATGTTAACTGAAATAAAAATAAAGAAAAACTTAAACTTGATATACTATACTAACTAAAACAGAAATACAAAATTATAAAAACTATATAGATGCATTTAAAAAACAAACAAAAAAGTGAATTGAGTTCTCTTTATTTTTAATATCAAAAGCACAATGATGTCAAAATGACAGTTTTGACATGTATTCAAGTAACAGTCGGTTATGTAATGCTTAAATGCTCAATTAATGCATTACAATTTAACTAAACTCATTAGATTTGAGTCGACTAAAACAAAAAATCCAGGTTACTAAATTATGGTAAAATGAATTCAAAATTAAATCAATTGGTTTCCAGTCTCTTCCAGTCAATCAAATTCAAATCAAACAATATTCAATGATTTTCACACAAATCATTCAATAAAGCACCAATCCTGTGGCATTTCACAGCAACACTAGTTTATTTGTAAACTTCAGATTTACTTGAATGTTTTGGATCTGAAGAAAACATTTGCTCACTGTGACACAGAACAACACTTTTTAATATGAGTCCCTAGATGACTTGAGTGTCTAAAACTCTTCCCACACTGAGTACAGCGATACGGCTTCTCTCCAGTATGAACTCGCTCATGTATTTTCAGAGATCCAGACTGAGAGAAACTCTGGTCACAATATGAGCACTTGTAAGGTTTTTCTCCAGTATGAATTATTTGGTGCTGTATCAGATAGTCAGCTCTAGTAAAGCTCTTCCCACAGTCAAAGCACATATACTCTCTCACTTCATTATGTGTTTTCTGGTGCTGTTTAAAACTGTCCAGTCTTGAAAAACTCTTTCCACAGAGAGAACACACATGAGGCTTCTCATCTAAATGAACTGTCAGGTGTTGTTTTAGATTTGATGACGAAATCTTTTCCACACTGATCACAGTTAAATGGTTTCTCTCCAGAGTGAATCATCTTGTGTTTTTTAAGGTTTCCTTTATATGTGAAACTCTTTCCACACTGAGTGCAGGTGTGCAGCTTTTTAGCTTTTGTTCTTTGAGTTGTAAAGTTCTGATGTTCCTCCTCCTCTTCATTCAGTTCTTGTCTTTGTTGTTTTACTTCCACCTGGTCTAAAATACACATCAAGTTAGAATCAGTTCAAAGCAACAGAGATCAGGTATCAGACCTTTCATGTGGTATTTTTGTTCTATTTCATATACTTTCAATATAGTTAAAATATGTATGATAACTACTATATACAAGGTTATGATCATGTAGATGCATGTATCTCTATCATTTATCATCCATATACTGCACATTAATTCACATCTACCAAAGCAGTCAACAATGAAGAATCAAGAATGGACACCAACCTGTTTGTTCCTCAGTATCTTCATGTTTTATTCTGGATGGTTCTGGATCACTCGTGTCTTCAATCTCCTCTTTAATGAACTCCATCTTTAACAGTCCCACAGATTTCAGCTGCTACACCTGGAGTGTGTCCTTCTCTTGTAGGATGATGTGGATATTCCCAGTATTTATTGGTGAATTGTTGTGGGAGGGGCTTCACTGCAGGTGTGAACTGTGATCACTGTGTTTTGATTCCATCTGCATTTAAAAAGTAAAGGCCATAATGTTTAACTGAGCTGCTGAAAAGCCAAAAGTTCCCTGTTTTCACCTCATTCATTATGGTGATGTCTGAGATCTGCTGTAAATTGGCACATTAAGCACATTTTATTGGTGTCGACAGGCTGAAACAAACTACAGGATCATCACCTTTGAAATCACTTCAGTTCTTGTCTTTGCTCTTTCACTTCCATTGAGTCTGAAATAAAACATTGAGTATTTAAAACCAGTTCAAGGAGGATACATGTGAAGATTCAAGTGAACCCTGATTTACCCGTATGAAAATTAACCATGGTTTTATTATAGTAAAAGTTGTTATGTAACAACTAATGTTGTTAGTTGCACTCAAATTCTCCTTGTTCACATTACTTAAAAAAACTCATGTAACTACATGAACTTCAATTTACTGAGTTGGGCACTCATATACAGTGGGGATAACTAATTTTGCAGGTTTGCCCACTTACAAAGCATTTAGAAGTCTGTATCATAGATACGCTTCAACTGTGAGTGACAGAATCAAAAATCCAGAATATCACATTGTATGATTTTTAAGTAATTAATTTGCATTTTATTGCATGACATAAGTATTTGATCAGTGTTGGGCACATTACTTTAAAAAAGTAATTAGTTATAGTTACTAGTTACTTCTTACAAATAGTAACTGAGTTAGTAACTGAGTTACATCATTATAAAAGTAACTAATTACCAGGGAAAGTAACTACTGTGTTATTTTTTTCTTCTTTTTCAATGTTCAAATATGTCAAATATCTTGGACGCCCCCAATATTAAATATGTTAAATGAAGGAATTGGACACTAAATAGAATACATTACTATTATAAAACATTGTACATTAATGTAGACTACACTATTGCTGTGGGACAATGTGAGAGACACCTATCAAATTCAATACATTATTGTAAATATTATCTGTAGACCTACTATAGTGTAAATATTGTGTAAATATTATCAGTCCTATACTACTCCTTTGGTAGTGGAGCTCATGTTATCACCTGGGTTTTTAGCCACTAATGTTGTGGCTGTGATGAGGTGAGGCTTCATTAGATTAGAATTACTTGCCACAGACGTGGAGAGACTCTTTCTTCCTGGGCATAAGTTGCACGTGTGGTGAGCAGCGAGGCCGAGGGACCGTGAGGGCGGGACGAGGCGGCGCTCATCAGGGAGGATGAGCGCCAGCTGCGCGCCGCAGCGATCTCGGCTCTTCCAACTGAGCTATTTCTGCACCACTGTAGTAAAGTTTGTTCATACGGGAAGAAGGAGGCGGGAACCGGCGAACAATCAAAGTATTTCATCAAAAATAAAGACAAAATAAAAATGGCGGCGGCAGCCCCTCGCGGTCGACTGCCGCCTACACACAAACAAACACAAAATGAAAATAAAAATCTGCAGCCCCTCATGGACGACTGCAGCAAACACATAACAAAACGTAAATAAAATACAACACAAAATCCAGGCCTGGTCCTCTCTTGTCCCTCACTGTCGTCACTCCTCCTTTATACTCCCCACTGATGAGCGCCGCCTCGTCCCGCCCTCACGGTCCCTCGGCCTCGCTGCCCGCCACAGCACATTACATAAACATTCTTACCTTTCACCTCAACGACGGAAAAGTAGCGCTTATACTTCCAGTTTGCGAAAGCTACCTTTGAAGTCGTTGGACTTGCCATCGCTCTGAATCTTCCTGGTCGTGTGTGACTTTGCATATATGCGTGTGCGTGTGTGTGTGTGTGTGTGTGAACTCAACCTATCAACCTCAACCTTGTCTCCCACCCACCAATCATCATCAGTTATGTGTATCAAACACGCATGGCATGGCATGCATGCACGCCCGCCCATATGTACGCACACACACACACACACACACACACACACACACTCACACGTTGCAGGTCCGACTGACAGAGAGCCTGTTCGGATGAAAACCGCTTCAGTGAGCTCAATTATAGTAACGCCGCATTTTATTCTTGGTAACGCTAACGGCGTTGTAACGGGAGAAACAGTAATTCGTAAACAGTAATTGATTACTTGTTACTGGAAAAAAATAATTCCGTTAGTAACGCCGTTATTCCCATCGCTGTATTTGATACACCAGAAAAGCAGAACTTAATATTTGGTACAGAAACCTTTGTTTGCAATTACAAAGATCATACGTTTCCTGTAGTTCTTGAGCAGGTTTGCACACACTGCAGCAGGGATTTTGGCCCACTCCTCCACACAGACCTTCTCCAGATTTTCCCTCTAAAGATTTTCCATTGGGTTCAGGTCTGAAGACTGGCTAGGCCACTCCAGGACCTTGAGATGCTTCTTTACGGAGCCACTCCTTAGTTTCCCTGGCTGGGTGTTTCGGGTCGTTGTCATGTTGGAAAACCCAGCCATGACCCATCTTCAATGCTCTTACTGAGGGAAGGAAGTTGTTGGCCAAGATCTCGCGATACATGTCCCCATCCATCCCCCCCACAATACGGTTTAGTCGTCCTGTCCCCTTTGCAGAAAAGCATCCCCAAAGAATGATGTTTCCACCTCCATGCTTCACGGTTGGGATGATGTTCTTGGGGTTGTACTCGTCCTTCTTCTTCCTCCAATCACGGCGAGTGGAGTTTAGACCAGAAAGCTCTATTTTTGTCTCATCAGACCACATGACCTTCTCCCATTCCTCCTCTGGATCATCCAGATGGTCATTGGCAAACTTCAGACGGACCTGGACATGCGCTGGCTTGAGCAGGGGGACCTTGCGTGCGCTGCAGGAGTTTATTCCAATATAAATATATAAATATAAGGAGATGTTACTGCCCATTCTGACCACCTGGCGTCTGTTTGACAGGAAGTCCAGGATCCAGCTGCATAGCAAGCTGTTTAAGCCTAGAGCCCGGAGTTTCATGTCAAGTATGGAGGGCACAATGGTGTTGAATGCTGAGCTGTAGTCTACAAACAGCATTCTCACATACGTGTTCCTCTTTTCCAGGTGGGAGAGAGCAGTGTGAATTGTTGATGAAATGGCATCATCAGTGGAGCGGTTTGTGCGGTATGCAAACTGCAGTGGGTCCAGTGAGGGGGGGAGAACAGAGCAGATGTGGTTTCTGACTAGTCTCTCAAAGCATTTACTGATGATGGGGGTCAGAGCAACAGGACGCCAGTCGTTTAAGCAGGTGGTTTTTGACTGCTTAGGTACAGGAACAATGGTGGACGTTTTGAAGCATGTGGGGACCACGGACAGGGAGAGGGACAGGTTAAAAATGTCCGTGAAAACTCCAGCCAGTTGGTGCGCGCACGCTCTGATCACGCGGCCCGGAATGCCGTCTGGACCCGCGGCTTTACGGACGTTCACCCGCCGGAAGGATCGGGTTACATCCGCTAAAGATACGGAGAGTGAACTAACCTCTGCATCTTCAGCCACGAGCTCTCTCTCCGTGAGGGTGGTGTTAGTTCCCTCAAAGCGAGCATAGAAGGTGTTGAGCTCGCCCGGGAGAGAGGCAGCGGTGTTCACGGTGGAGTTTGTGTTCCTTTTATAGTCCGTGATGGTGTTAATTCCCCGCCACATGCTTCTGGAGTCAGTGGTGTTGAACTGTCCTTCAATCTTGTCCCTGTACTGCCGTTTTGCTGCTCTGATGGTTTTCCGGAGGGCATAACTTGCTTGTTTATGCTCCTCCGCATTACCGGAGTTAAAGGTGAAGGTCCGCGCATTGAGTGCCGCGCGAACATCCCCATTTAGCCACGGCTTCTGGTTTGGGTACAGCCGAATTGTTTTGGTCGGAACAACGTCTTCTACGCACTTCCTGATGAAACACGTTACGCTATCAGCGTAGACCCCGATGTCGTCATCAGAGGCCGACCGGAACATCTCCCAGTCCGCGTGATCAAAACAGTCCTGTAGCATAGAGTCCGATTGGTCCGACCAGCACTGGATGGTTCTGAGGGCGGGTGCTTCCTGTTTCAGCCTCTGCCTATAAGCGGGCAAAAGTAGAATGGAAGCGTGATCTGATTTGCCGAATGGTGGGCGCGGGAGGGACTTGTAACCATCCTTGAAGGGGGAGTAGCAGTGATCTAAGACGCGGTTCCCTCGCGTGTTGAAGTTAACATGTTGGTGGTATTTTGGTGCAATGCGTTTGAAGTTGGCTTTGTTAAAGTCTCCAGTCACAATAAACGCAGCCTCAGGATGCGCGGTTTCCTGCTCACTCACTGTCCTATACAGTTCCTTTAGTGCCCGGTCTGTGTCGGCTTGTGGGGGAATATACACAGCTGTGATGATGACCGCTGTGAATTCCCTCGGTAGCCAGAATGGTCGGCACAGAACCATGAGAAGTTCCAGATCAGGAGAACAGAAAGACTTGATAGAATGTACGTTCCTCTGATCACACCAGGATCTGTTGATCATAAAACATACACCCCCACCTTTGCTTTTCCCTGAGAGTTCTTTTTCTCTGTCCATTTGGTGCACGGAGAACCCCGTGGTTTCGATGGCCGAATCTGGAATCTCAGCAGACATCCAAGTTTCTGTAAGGCAGATAATACAGCAGTCCCTCGTCTCTCATTGGAAAGAGATCCGTGCTCTCAGCTCGCAGAGTTTATTGTCCAGAGACTGAACATTAGCCAGTAAAATACTGGGAAGCGGGGGTCGGTTTGCGCGGCGTCTTACTCTGATGAGCACGCCGGCTCTCTTCCCCCTTCTCCGGCTGCGTTTCCGCGGTCGGGCCGCCCATACAAAAGGTTCCGCTGCCGTGTTTGTAAACAGCGTGTCGTCGTTGATGAATTTAAAGTCCGGTTTTCGGTGTGCGATTGCCGAACCAATGTCCAAAAGTGTCTGTCTGTCGTACGTAGTAAGGCAGACAACATCCAAGACAAAAAACACAAAAACTGTAAACAGAACAAACAAAAAACTACAATGATTCAGCGGAGCTTGCGACGTAGCGGCCATCCTCGGCGCCATCTTGAGCATTAGCTACTGTATACAGGCCACCAGGGCATAATACAGACTTTATCAAAGAATTTGCTGACTTTCTATCAGAATTAGTACTGGCCGTAGATAAAGTACTAAAGTACTAATATTTTAATATCCATGTAGACAACGAAAAAGACGTATTGGGATTAGCATTTAAAGATACACTAAACTCTATTGGAGTTAGGCAACACGTGTCAGGACCCACTCATCGCCATAATCATACTTTAGACCTAATATTGTCACATGGAATAAATGTTGATACCATTGAAATTCTGCAGCAGAGCGATGACATCTCAGATCATTACTTAGTATCTTGTATACTTAATTTACCTAAGGTTGCAAAGCCGCCCACTCGCTTCAAAAATGGCAGGACAATCACTGCCGCTACTAAAGATTGCTTTTTAAATAATCTTCCTCATCAGTATCATCTCCTCAGCATCCCAGATAGCATAGAAGAACTCGATGTTGCAACAGAAACTATTGACTCTCTCTTTTCCAGTACTTTAGACACAGTTTCTCCTCTGCGCTTAAAGAAGATTAAAGAAAATAGTCCAAGTCGTGGTACAACGAGCACACCCAGGCCCTTAAAACAGCAGCCAGAAAAATGGAGCGCAGCTGGAAGAAAACAAAACTAGAGGTATTTCGTAATTCGTGGAAAGAGCACATGATCACATATAGAAAGGCCGTAAGAACTGCTATATCTGCTTATTTCTCAACTCTCTTGGAAGAAAACAAACACAACCCTAGGTATTTATTCGATACAGTGGCTAAATTAACCAAATTAAAGCTTCAACTTCTGATGATTGTAAACAGCACAGCAGTAATGACTTTATGATCTTCTTCACATGTAAGATTGATAATATTAGGAAGAAAATGTTAACCATGCAGCCGTCTACTACAGTATCACATCAGACAGAGCATTGTAGTGTCACTGAGGAAAAATTACAATCATTCACTGCTATAGGAGAAGAAGAATTGGCTAAACTCGTTAAATCATCAAAATCAACAACATGTATGCTTGACCCTGTACCGACTAGGCTATTAAAAGAGATGCTACCAGAGGTCATAGATCCTCGTCTTAATATCATTAATTAATCTTTGTCATTAGGATATGTACCGAAAACTTTTAAGTTGGCTATTATTAAACCACTTATTAAAAAAACGTAACTTGATCCTACAGAATTAGTAAATTATAGACCAATCTCAAATCTACCCTTTCTGTCAAAAATACTTGAAAAGGCAGTGTATTCACAATTATGTTCCTTTTTTAGAAAGAAATGGTATCTGTGAGGATTTCCAATCAGGATTTAGACCGTATCATAGTACTGAGACTGCTCTCATCAGAGTTACAAATGATTTACTCTTATCATCCGATCGTGGCTGTATCTCTCTATTAGTGTTACTCGATCTTAGCGCTACATTTGATACCATCGACCACAACATTCTTTTGAATGGACTCGAAAATTATGTAGGTATTAGTGGAATTGCTTTATCATGGTTTAAATCATACCTATGCGACCATTATCAGTTTGTAGCAGTAAATGAAGAGATGTCACACCGATCGCAAGTTCAATATGGAGTACCACAAGGCTCAGTGCTAGGACCGCTACTCTTCACCCTGTACATGCTACCACTGGGAGATATTATTAGGAAGCATGGCATTAGTTTTCAATGTTATGCTGACGATACTCAGCTCTATATTTCTTCACGCCCTGAAGAAACTTACCAATTCACAAGATTAACGGAATGCATAGCTGATATAAAACATCGGATGACCGGTAATTTCCTGCAACTCAATTCAGAAAAAACTGAATTTTTAATTATTGGACAAAAAAGCTCCACAAGTAGTAACCTAGAATACTGTCTAACACAGGGGTCTTCAACTAAAATTGCTTGAGGTCCAGTAAATGAACCCTCCTCACGGCCGAGGTCCAGACAATTATATACCTAAAAACAATAATTTATGTTTATTGCCAGACTAAAGAAATTAGTGTAGTGTAGCATTGGTTCTTAATTGAACAAAATATAATATGTTCACATGTGGACAAAACATGTCTGTTCATATTGTTAAAGCAAACATAGGTATCCTTCACAAAATTGATCTCATTTTGTTGTTGTTCTGTTATGTCCTTTAAGTTGCTTTGGTACAAAATATCTAAAAATATGAAGAACTAAAAATGCCTTCATCTCTAAATCTGCACTGAAAATACATTCATTTCAACATCACTAGCAACTAAAGTGCTTTTTCCTGCTGAACTTAAATAATAACAAATAATAACAGTCAATGAACGTAACGTGGAAGAAAAAAATCACCCATTCATCACGGAAAACTCGGTTTTCAGCTTCAACTTTCCAAAATGCCATTGTTTTTGCGCGCTGCTTCTGCTCTGATTGTGCGTTCACAACGGACGTGAATGAAGCGTTTCGTGCGGGTAATTTAAGTCAATGCAAAGACGCGAATAGACATTCTGCGGCGCGATTCGCGCGAATTAAGCGTCGTGCATGATGCGTCATTTGCGTCCGGTGTGAACGCACCATCAGTCTCTTCTTCACTGTATGCGTGACCGCGCGTCTGAACCATGAACGTAGCAACAGTGAGCATACTAACGTTAACTGTTGCAACCCGTGGCGACATAGGACCCAAACGGTTCTACTGAGCTGCCTGATATAAATGTGATTTTTTTTTTTAATGGCATGTGGCATTTTTATTTCATTACGTTAAAAGGCTTTGCGGTCCGGATGGACGCATCTCGCGGTCCGGATTCAGACCGGAGTCCGCTAGTTGGCGACCCCTGGTCTAACACTTGATGGCTGCTCTGTCAAGTCCTCGTCGTTAGTGAGGAACCTGGGTGTGCTCTTTGATACAAATCTTTCGTTTGAAAGCCACGTTTCTAGCATCTGTAAAACCGCATTCTTCCATCTTAAAAATAAATCTAAATTACGGCACATGCTCTCAATGCAAAATGCTGAACAGTTAGTTAATGCGTTCATGACCTCAAGGCTAGATTATTGTAATGCTCTACTGGGTGGTTGCCCTGCTCGCTTAATAAATAAACTCCAGCTGGTCCAAAACGCAGCAGCTCGAGTTCTTACTAGAACCAGGAAGTATGACCATATTAGCCCGATTCTGTCAACATTGCACTGGCTACCTATTAAACATTGCATACATTTTAAAATCTTGCTTATTACTTACAAAGCACTAAATGGTTTAGCTCCCCAATACTTGAGCTCTTAACATATTATACTCCATCACGTCTACTGCGATAATACAGAGAATATCCAAATCAACTGCAGGCGGTCGATCCTTTTCCTATTTAGCTCCTAAACTCTGGAACAGTCTTCCTAATATTGTTCAGGAAGCAGACACACTCAGTCAGTTTAAATATAGACTAAAAACACATCTCTTTACTGTGGCATACACATAAAACACTTTTTCAATTAATTGATTGTTAGGCTGCATTAACTAGGTCAGCCGGAACAGGGAACACTTCCCATAATACCTGATGTACTCGTTACATCATCAGAAGAATGGCATCTACGCTAATGATAGTCTCTCTGTTTTATCCCGAGGTTTACTGCAGTCAGCCGGATCCGGGCCGTATCCAGATCAGATGGTGGACCTGCGCCCAGAGAAGACCAACACAGGACCCCGAAGTGTCCGCAGAGACCGTGTCAATTAGCCTCCCCCTGCAACTGCCTCATCGACACGGCATCTCAATAAACCCGTCTCCAGCCTGATGACTCCGATTGTTCGAATATTACAATTAAATAATACTTCAATCGATATGTCATCCGCAATAAACCCGTCTCCAGCGTGTTGCCTCCGATCATTCGAATATTGCACTTTAATAATTATTTAATCAACATCATCCTCAATAAACCCGTCTCCAGCGTGTTGCCTCCGATCCTTTGAATATTCCGATCTATTATGACCTCTGACCTGTAAAGCAGCCAGAATAATAATAATAATAATAATAATACACTGTTTGTTAATTGGCCAGAGGAGAACTGGCACCCCGACTGAGCCTGGTTTCTCCCAAGGTTTATTTTTCTCCATTAGGTCACCTGATGGGGTTTTGGTTTCCTTGCCACTGTTGCCTCTGGCTTGGCGTGCTGAGTTGGGGACACTACATTTTTCAACTAAACATCAAAATAAATCGAATTAATAAACTAAATTAACCATATAAACTAAATTACTGATCTAATTATTGATCTAAAGCCCACACTGTCACCGAATGGAAATTGAATGAACTGATGACATCAAATGGCTATACAGCTTAATAAAATTATGCTGCATTATTTTCCTGTTTAATACTGTAAAGCTGCTTTGAAACAATCTGCATTGTTAAAAGTGCTATATAAATAAAATTGACTTGACTGTGGTCCCAGTTCTCTTCAGGTCACTGATCAAGTCCTGCTGTGTAGTTCTGGGCTGATATTCCGATCTATTATGACCTCTGACCTGTAAAGCTGCCAGAATAATAATATTAATATGCTGTTTGTTAATTGGCCAGAGGAGAACTGGCACCCCGACTGAGCACCTCACCTTCCTCATGATCATTGATGCCCCACGAGGTGAGATCTTGCATGGTGCTCCAGACTGAGGGAGATTGACCGTCATCTTGAACTTCTTCCATTTTCTAATAATTGCGCCAACAGTTGTTGCCTTCTCACCAAGCTGCTTGCCTATTATCCTGTAGCCCATCCCAGCCTTGTGCAGGTCTACAATTGTATCCCTGATGTCGTTACACAGCTCTCTGGTCTTGGCCATTGTGGAGAGGTTGGAGCTGTTTGATTGAGTGTGTGGACAGGTGTCTTTTATACAGGTAACAAGCTCAAACAGGTGCAGTTAATACAGGTAATGAGTGGAGAACAGGAGGGCTTCTTAAAGAAAAACTAACAGAAACTAATTCTTACTGGTTGGTAGGTGATCAAATACTTATGTCATGAAATAAAATGCAAATTAATTATTTAAAAATCATACAATGTGATTTGCACAAAGATGTCAAAATGACAGTTTTGACATGTATTCAAGTAGCAGTCGGTTATGTAATGCTTAAAGCAGCACTAGGTAACTTTTCAACCTTCATAATATATTTTCAAGACTCTTGTGATGATACATCGACCTACAATAGGTTGAATGACACATCTGCCATAGCCTGACGGGGTCTGTATCGTTTTTTAATCATACTTTTAAACTTCGGGTTTCGGGTAGTAACCCGAGAAAAAAAAGAACTACAAAATTCGACTGCTTTACTGCATATACGTCACTTCCACCATCACCTCCTTAAATTCGGACGTGCAAGCCCAACTATCCTTTGTTTGCCGGATGTTATAATCATGGCCGAGGCAGCACGGAAAAGTGGTCCCAGTTCTCTTCAGGTCATTGATCAGGTCCTGCCGTGTAGTTCTGGGCTGATCCCTCACCTTCCTCATGATCATTGATGCCCCACGAGGTGAGATCTTGCATGGTGCTCCAGACCGAGGGAGATTGACCGTCATCTTGAACTTCTTCCATTTTCTAATAATTGCACCAAAAGTTGTTCCCAGCCTTGTGCAGGTCTACAATTGTATCCCTGATGTCCTTACACAGCTCTCTGGTCTTGGCCATTGTGGAGAGGTTGGAGCTTTTGATTGAGTGTGTGGACAGGTGTCTTTTATACAGGTAACAAGCTCAAACAGGTGCAGTTAATACAGGTAATGAATGGAGAACGGGAGGGCTTCTTAAAGAAAAACTAACAGGTCTGTGAGAGCCGGAATTCTCACTGGTTGGTAGGTGATCAAATACTTATGTCATGAAATAAAATGCAAATTAATTATTTAAAAATCATACAATGTGATTTTCTGGATTTTTGTTTTAGATTCCCTCTCTCACAGTTGATGAAAAATTACAGACCTCTACACGCTTTGTAAGTTGGAAAACCTGCAAAATCGGCAGTGTATCAAATACTTGTTCTCCCCACTGTATACACACATTTATTGGATGGAATTCCTGCCCTCAATTAAATTAAGTTTGTCCAATGAGTTGTTTTTGCATTTTGTTTCTAACAATATGCTTGTTGTTATTTAATAGTTTTCCACTACACTTGTAGAGAAAATAGTTAATTTAATAAGGTACATTAATCAGGGTATCTTCCGGGTCCGTGTATATTTTGGCCATTTGATTTTCCTTATAGAAACGGGTATTAAAAAACAAAAAACGGCTCCTTTTTCGTTTTTTCGTTTTTTCGTTTTTTAAACAAAACGAAAAACAAGAATTCAGCTCGATTTTTCGTTTTTCATTAAAAAGGAGGAAAATTAATAAACGGCTTGAATATTCGATTTCTAGACGTGGGCGGGAATTATACGCCCCTTTCTGCTGATTGGTCGGCCGAAGATCAAACTATTCCGTCATCAGTTCTTCCTCAGTTCCGCACAGCAGAATAAAAGTCCTGCGCTGCTACAGCTGTACGGATTACCGCGTTTATTGCAGCTACATTTAATCTTTTATTCTTCAAACAACCAGACCAACGAATGGCTCGACACAACACGTACCGGGGCAGAGCCTATACAGGGCTTTCTTCTGTGTAGATAGAAATGCACATAGTCCTGCACTTCGCATCAGCTGGGTCTGGCAGGCTAGGTCTATATGACGGCTGTCCACTCCGGTTGCCCAGTGTTTAAAAAAGAATAATAATTAAAATATAAATTAATATAATTAGTTTTAAATTAAATATTTTAAACACTAATACAAAAAGGAAAAAAATAATGCATTGACTTGGGTATGTTGGGCCTATAACCAGTGTTGCCAAGTCCGCGGTTTTCCCGCGGAATTGGGCTACTTCAACACAGTTGCCGCGGGCTGTTTTTCATGTCCGCGGGTTGAAGCGACCCCAATTATATGATATTTAGCCCCGGGAATGCGAATTTTAGTAGGCAACCATGCCAAAAAACACATATTTAACCCCCCAAATGCGATTTTTACTGGAGATGCCCCCCTGAAACGAGATTGGGCTTGTTTTGGGCTAGTTTTGAGTAGCAATTGGGCGGGTTTTGTTGTGAAAACCTGGCAACCCTGCCTATAACGTTCACACAAGAACTGTCATTCTGACTGACAACTGGAGAACAACAGTTCACACAGTTCCAATAGCCTAAGTTGCGATGAGCTAAATAAACTAAAGCAGATAAACACGCCAACAGTCAAGCACAGACCAGTAAGCCTATTGAAGTGTTCAGGAAATACGCAGCTGTTATAGCTACCTTTTGTTTTTGAGTTTATCTTGTTAATATAAATAACAAGTAATAGCCATCTGTATATTATATTCATAGTACATATTCACCTGTACATTCTGTTTACATTCTGTTTATAGTAATAGCCATCTGTATATTTATATTTATTCACTGTATATATTCATCTGTAAATTCAGTTCTGTTTATAGTAATAACCATCTCTCTACTTATACATATTTATATATATTCAGTACATTTTTATGCCCTGCACTTACGCAACCATTGTATATATCCTGCACTTGCTGCTATTGCACTTCTGGTTAGACCTAAACTGCATTTCGTTGCCTTGTACTTGTACTTGTGTAATGACAATAAAGTTGAATCTAATCTAATCTAATAGTGAGTGTTTAATGATGTCAAGCAAAACGGTGTGTTATTTTCTCTGCCAAGTAAACTACCGAAGCACATCATGTGTGTTCTCTCCACGCTGTCCTGTGTGTCCCGCAGCTTTCACACAGATTGTGAGAGTTGGCCATCCAAACAAAACAGGCCAAAGAAGTGTATGGGAGATGCAAGGTAGCCTACATTCATTTATAAAATAAACACTTACAATAGCCGAGCCTATGTCTCTTTTACATGCGTATAGCCATAAGTGGATTTTAAATTTACAAGGACCCCATAGCCTAATTATAAGAGTGATTCAGCCCAAAATTAATGTGGGTGGGGCAATGAACACAATATGTTTGTGTGTGTGTGTGTGTGTGTGTGTGTGTGTGTGTGTGTGTGTGTGTGTGTGTGTGTGTGCAAATGGCCTCCATCCTATGATTTTTGTATTAATAGCCTGCAACTTTTATAATCGACTGTCGCTTTTTGCCAGAAAATAAGTCGCACCTGAGTGTCACACCTGGTCATGTTGAGAGAGACGCGCACGTTGCATCGTTGTTAAAACTGCACTTTATTATTAGCCTACATTCAGAATTAGTATAAAATAGGCTACCGGTAAATAAAATAGCTACAACAACACCACAGGCTATGCGCATTCTACTTGCCAAACAGACCAATTGTAACCATTGACCATTGTACAAAAGAAATAAAGCAGAATATTTTTTAAATGTTTGGCTGTCTGTGTTTTATTTTGATAATAATGTGAGGCGCGGGCACCAAATTAGATTTTTTCTAATTTGGAAATAACATAGCCTAATACTGTCATCATCATAGGCTACAGATGAGTAGGTCATCATAATCATCATCGAAACAGTAAAATGTATCATTTTATTTGGGCACATTTAAAATGACTACAAAGTCATGCCTTTGAAAAATAAATAAAACAGGATGCGCTGCGTGCGCCTCGGTCTCCTTGAACATCTGGCGCACATACAAACATGAAACAAAATAGCCTACAGCGAACGAGTCTACTTTTAAAAGTCAACACTTCGATTATTTGAGGTTAAATGCATTATTTAGTCACTTTGAAATAAATCACAGCATGTTTCATGATAATAAAAAATTTGAAAAATACGGTATGATAGGCTATAGCAAATTTGCGGACCCCCTGGCACTTTGCTGGTCTAAAGCCGCTGGTCTACATAGAATAAACTCCTGTATAGGCTCTGCCCGGGACATGTTGTGTCGAGCCATTCGTTAGTCTGGTGGTTTAATGAGAAAGAGATGAAATGCAAGTTGCAATAAACGCGTCAAGAATACGCATTTACTCGCATTTGCCCATCAATTTTTTTTCAAGCGGATGCAAATTTGTAAAATAATCCTATGCAACTTGTGTCGTAGGCTAAATTCCAAGTGTTCTGAAGGTAGGCTATAGCTTCTATAGGGTTTGCTGGTGAGAAACAAACCAAAATGGCAAATGAAAATCTTGTGTTGCAGTCCTGTGTGCGTGTGCAGCAGCTTGCTCCACGCACAAGCACATTCTTTAAGATATCAATTATAATAAATGCTAATACATTTTTGTTTTTTTAACATATCTGTTGTTCTCTGGTTGTCAGTTAGTCAGAATGACAGTTCTTGCGTGAATGTTATAGGCCATAGTCTACATCAATGCATTATTCTTTCCTTTTTGTATTAGTGTTTAAAATATTTAATTTACAACTAATTAATTTATATCTTAATCTATTTATTTGTATTAGTGTTTAAAATATTTAATTTACAACGAATTAATTTATATCTTAATCTATTTATTTTTATTAGTGTTTAAAATATTTAATTTACAACTAATTAATGTATTTATTAATTTATTTATTTTTACTGGGCAACCAGGGTAGGTTATGACAGCCATCACATAGGCCTATCCTGCCATACCCAGCTGATGCAAAGTGTAGCCTATGTGAATTTATATCTACACAGAAGAAAGCCCTGTATAGGCTCTGCCCTGGTGCCGAGCCATTCATTAATTTGGTTGTTTGATGAATAAAAGATTAAATGTAGCTGCAAACGTGTTAAGAATCCGTACAGCTGTAGCAGCGCAGGACTTTTATTCTGCTGTGCGGAACTGAGGAAGTACTGATGATGGAACAGTTTGATCTTCGGCCGACCAATCAGCAGAAAGGGGCGTATAATTCCCGCCCACGTCTAGAAATCGAATATTCAAGCCGTTTATTAATTTTCCTCCTTTTTAATGAAAAACGAAAAATCGAGCTGAATTCTTGTTTTTCGTTTTGTTTAAAAAACGAAAAAGGAGCCGTTTTTTTCTATAAGGAAAATCAAATGGCCAAAATATACACGGACCCTTCCGTCCATTCCAAATCAGAAAACAAAAAAACATTGTTTTTCGTTTTTTCATTTTTTTCATAAAAATGAGATTTCGGCTTGATTTTTCGTTTTTCATTCAGAGGGAGAAAAATTAATAAACAGTTTGAATATTCGATTTCTACACGTGGGCGGGAATTATACGCCCCTTTCTGCTCATTGGTCAGCCAAAGATCAATCTATTCCATCATCGGTTCTTCCTCAGTTCCACACAGCAGAATAAAAGTCCTGCGCTTCTACAGCTGTATGGATTCTTAACACGTTTATTGGAACTACATTTCATATTTTTCTCATCAAACAACCAGACTAAGAATGGCTCGGCAAAACCCGTACCGGGGCAGAGCCCAGACAGGGCTCTCTTCTGTGTAGACCAGCGGTTTTAGACAAGCAAAGTGCCAGGGGTCCGCAAAATAATTTGTTATATCCTACAGTATTTTCTGGACTGTAAAGTTACGTT
Source organism: Romanogobio albipinnatus (assembly GCA_023566225.1). NCBI lineage: Eukaryota > Metazoa > Chordata > Actinopteri > Cypriniformes > Gobionidae > Romanogobio > Romanogobio albipinnatus. The sequence continues at coordinate 6,649,996 of CM042247.1, read as the reverse complement.
TTTTATCATGAAACATGCTGTGATTTATTCCAAAGTGACTTATATAATTCATTTAACATCAAATAATCGAAATGTTGACTTTTTAAAGTAGGCACCTTCCACTTATCTATATAGAGAATATATTTTATATAGATCAGTGGACGCTTCCAGTATTCGCTATATTTTAGTTCATGTTTCTGCGTCAGAAAGATGTTGAGACCGAGACACGATAAAGTGGCGCATCCTGTTTTCTTTATTTTTCAAAGGCATGACATTTTGTAGTATTTTTAAATGTACACAAATAAAATAAATATTTTACTGCTTCCAATGAGGAAAAAATTAAGTGATGGCGCCGGCGATCAGTTCTGCCATTGCTGACTTGACATCGCAGCCTGTTCATTATCAAAATAAAACCAAACATATACAAAGTTATTCTGCTTAATTTAATTTGTCTATTGTACAATATGAAAGCTGTGCCAGTCAGTACTTGCTGTTATTCCAAACTCATATCTCTGCATGTGAAGATGCTGATGTAGCCTATACGCGAATGGGATTCGACTGAAGTATGAAACCTTCTTTACATAAATAGTATAGCAGCATCCACATGCTCCATTGCAAATATGGAAACTTTGGACCGAATGAAAGATACACGAATGACAAGCCTAATGTCGATACAGTTTCTATTAAAATAATTTCATTTAGGCTTGGTGTTTAAATTAAATGTTGTTTTTAATAAATGGCACAATAATAGACTATTTTACATAGACTTCTATGTATATTTTTTATTATATGGCTACTTATATTTTTCATTCTTGTTATTTTCTTAATACCATTAATTTAAGGATTTGTCATACAGTAAAGGGAAGTAAAATACACATAGCCTACATATTAATAGTGTTTATTAGGCCTATATGTTAATGTTGTATTTTATTTAGCTGCGTTTTACACTACTTCTGAATGTAGGCTAATAATAAAATGCAGATTTGACTACAATGCAACGTTCGCGTGTTTCTCTCACAACATGATCCGGTGTCATGTGAATTACACTCTGGCAAAGGCCTACAGTCAATTATAAAATGTGCTTTATTATTACAAAATGCATTGGATGCATTATAGGCTATACATTGTGTTAATTATTACCGCCCACATTAACTTTGGGCTTAATCACTGTTATAGCCTAATTATGTGGGGGTCATTGGACATTTATTTACTCAATATGAAATAAACTCAAAGTAATAACTGCTGCGTATTTACTGAACATGTCCGTGCCTGACTGGTGCATTTATCTGCAGTTTATTACGTTTATTTAACCCATAGCAATTTATTGGAACTGTGTGAACCAGGGTTACTAGCAAATTATGTTGTAATGCTTATTACCTTCTTTTTTTCTGAACACACATAGACACACAAAAAATGTCCTGCTCGCATTTGCCCCCTTTTTTAAAAAAATGGATGCAAATATGTCATAACAAAATCCATATAATTATGGATAGTCGGTTATGTAATGCTTAAATGCTTAATTAATGCATTACAATTTAACTAAACTCATTAGATTTGAGTCGACTAAAACAAAAAATCCAGGTTACTAAAATATGGTAAAATGAATTCAAAAGAGCATTCGGCCGATAGTGGAACCTCGGATTCAGGAGGAACAGTGTGGTTTTTGTCCTGGTCGTGGAACACTGGACCAGCTCTATACCCTCTACAGGGTGCTGGAGTGTTCATGGGAGTTTGCCCAACCAGTCCACATTTGTTTTGTGGATTTGGAGAAGGCATTCGACTGTGTCCCTCGCGGCGTCCTGTGGAGGGTGCCTGGGGAATATGGGGTCCGGGGTCCTTTGCTGAGGGCTGTCCGGTCCCTGTATGACCGAAGCAGGAGTTTGGTCCGCATTGCCGGCAGTAAGTCAGACTTGTTCCCGGTGCATGTTGGACTCCGGCAGGGCTGCCCTTTGTCGCCGGTTCTGTTCATAATTTTTATGGACAGAATTTCTAGGCGCAGCCAAGGGCCGGGGGTGTCAGGTTTGGGGACCACACGGTTTCGTCTCTGCTCTTTGCAGATGACGTTGTCGTGTTGGACCCTTCTAACCAGGACCTTCAGCATGCACTGGGACGGTTTGCAGCCGAGTGTGATGCGGCTGGGATGGGGATCAGCACCTCCAAATCCGAGGCCATGGTCCTCAGTCGGAAAAGGGTGGCTTGCCCACTTCAGGTTGGTGGAGAGTTCCTGCCCCAAGTGGAGGAGTTCAAGTATCTAGGGGTCTTGTTCACGAGTGAGGGGAGGATGGAACGGGAGATTGACAGACGGATCGGTGCAGCTTCTGCAGTAATGCGGTCGATGTACCGGTCTGTCGTGGTGAAGAAAGAGCTAAGCCGTAAGGAGAAGCTCTCGATTTACCGGTCAATCTACGTTCCTACTCTCACCTATGGTCATGAGCTTTGGGTCATGACTGAAAGAACAAGATCCCGGATACAGGCGGCCGAAATGAGCTTTCTCCGCAGGGTGTCTGGGCGCTCCCTTAGAGATAGGGTGAGAAGCTCAGTCACTCGGGAGGAACTCGGAGTAGAGCCGCTGCTCCTCCACATCGAGAGGGGACAGCTGAGGTGGCTCGGGCATCTGTTCCGGATGCCTCCTGAACGCCTTCCCGGGAAGGTGTTTCGGGCATGTCCAACTGAGAGTAGGCCCCGGGGAAGACCAAGGACACGCTGGAGGGACTATGTCTCCCGGCTGGCCTTGGAACGCCTCGGTGTCGCCCCGGAAGAGCTAGAGGAAGTGTCTAGGGAGAGGGAAGTCTGGGCATCTCTGCTTAGACTGCTGCCCCCGCGACCCGGCCCCGGATAAAGCGGAAGAAGATGGATGGATGGATGGAATTCAAAATTAAATCAATTTGTTTCCAGTCTCTTTTAGTCAATCAAATTCAAATCAAACAATATTCAATGATTTTCACACAAATCATTCAAAAAAGCACCAATCCTGTTGCATTTCACAGCAACACTAGTTCATTTGTAAACTTCAGATTTACTTGAATGTTTTGGATCTGAAGAAAACATTTGCTCACTGTGACACAGAACAACACTTTTTAATATGAGTCCCTAGATGACTTGAGTGTCTAAAACTCTTCCCACACTGAGTACAGCTGTACGGCTTCTCTCCAGTATGAACTCGCTCATGTGATTTCAGAGATCCAGACTGAGTGAAACTCTGGTCACAATATGAGCACTTGTAAGGTCTTTCTCTAGATAGTGCAGAAACTCGTAAGGCGTCCAAACGGTCCATTACAAAGTGGGTTCGTGGTAGAGGGTTCTCAGACGGTGCGCCCCGCCCACCCGAAATTTTTGTGGGTGCGGCTAGCGCCGGCCGCCGACCCTTCCCGGCCGCTCAATGACCCTGGTCGGGTTTTGGGGGACCTGACCCCACCGGGAGACCCGCAGATGCAGTGCCGCCTTCATCCACAGTGTGCCGCCACCACCGCATCCACGTCCCCATTAGTTCAATGGGATCTCTGGCCATTCGTTTAGGCTGCAAGTGGACGCTTTCCTGATTTCCTGTCGATCGGCCCTTCCCAAGCCGTTTCGTACACATCCGTGAACCCACTGTGGCAAACGCATTAGTTTAATGGGTAGGTGGGAGTTTTACAGAAAGGTCCCAGGGGCCCCAGATTTGGCACAGTGGCTCCTGGGGGGCCTTGAGCAACATACCCAAAGGGCGTGGCCCTAGAGCAAAGCGAACTCATTTTAAACTTCTAACCCTAATATGGTGGACGTTCGTCCCTTTTTTGACCTTTTGACCCCTGAACGAGGTCGAAGGGCCACCAAACTTTACCGCCCGACTCAGGGGAACGTGGCGAGAACAAAAATTGTGTCCCCTAGTCGATGGGCCCTTCCCAAGCCGTTTCGTACACATCCGTGAACCCACTGTGGCAAACGCATTAGTTTAATGGGTAGGTGGGAGTTTTACAGAAAGGTCCCAGGGGCCCCAGATTTGGCACAGTGGCTCCTGGGGGGGCCCTGAGCAACATACCCAAAGGGCATGGCCCTAGAACAAAGAGAACTCATTTTCAACTTCTAACCCTAATATTGACCTCAGGCCTCTAACACTCATACCGTCTAAGAGCCTTTTGAGTCAAAGTTAGGTACAATGGGGGCACTTCTGTCAGGAACATGCCAGGATTTCGTGCTTTGGCGCCATCAGTCGGGGGCCCCTGGAGAGTCGGAATCTCAAATCTCAAGTCGCCACGACCTTCCTCCTCCGTATGGGAGCCCCGCCTCGCTCCCATTAAACACGTAGGCTATTGGTGGACGTTTGTCCCTTTTTTGACCTTTTGACCCCTGAACAAGGTCGAAGGGCCACCAAACTTTACCGCCCGACTCAGGGCAACGTGGCGAGAACAAAAATGGCGTCCCCTAGTCGATCGGCCCTTCCCAAGCCGTTTCGTTCACATCCGTGAACCCACTGTGGCAAACGCATTAGTTTAATGGGTAGGTGGGAGTTTGACAGAAAAGTCCCCGGGGCCCCAGATTTGGCACATTGGCTCCTGGGGGGCCCTGAGCAACATACCCAAAGGGCCTGGCCCTAGAACAAAGAGAACTCATTTTCAACTTCTAACCCTAATATTGACCTCAGGCCTCTAACAATCATACCGTCTAAGAGGCTTTTGAGTCAAAAATGGTTTGATGGCGGGGGAGGGGCACTTTTTTTCAGGAAGGTCCTAGAGTTTCGCGCTTCGGGTCCATCAGTCGGGGGCCCCTGGAGAGTCGGAATCTCAAACCTCAAGTCGCCACGACCTTCCTCCTCCGTATGGGAGCCCCGCCTCGCTCCCATTAAACGCGTAGGCTATTGGTGGACGTTCGTCACTTTTTTGACCTTTTGACCCCTGAACAAGGTCGAAGGGCCACCAAACTTTACCGCCCGACTCAGGGGAACGTGGCGAGAAGAAAAATGGCGTCCCCTAGTCAATCGGCCCTTCCCAAGCCGTTTCGTACACATCCGTGAACCCACTGTGAAAAACGCATTCATTTAATGGGTAGGTGGGAGTTTTACAGAAAGGTCTCGGGGGCCCCAAATTTTGCACAGTGGCTCCTGGGGGGCCCCTGAGCAACATATCGAAAGCGGTTGGCCCTAGGGTGTGGGGAAAAAAATTGGAATGTTGCAGAGCTCCGCGATTCGGGGCCCCGAGTTGGGGGCCCATTGAGCCTCAGGATCTCAGATTTCAAGATCCAACGACCTACCGTGTCCGAACGGGGGAGGTCCGTAAAATTAGTGGGTAATTGGACAAATAGTGGGTCCGTGGATGTGGGGGGGGGGGGGGGGCGGTCAGAGGGGGTCCTGGGGTCATTTGCCCACTTTAGTGGGTAATCGGACAAATAGTGGGTCCGTGGATGTGGGGGGCGGGAGGTCAGAGGGGGCCCTGGGGTCATTTGCCCACTTTAGTGGGTAATTGGACAAATAGTGGGTTCGTGGATGTAGGGGGGGGGGGGTGGTGGTATTTGCCCTCGAGAGCGCCCCCTACATGGTCCAAATACCCCCTGTTCCGGGGTAATCTGCGGGACAGGGGTAATCACGAAACGTCCGTTTGGTCAATTAAAAAGCGGGCATTTGGACTCCCAATTGGCACTACGATCCCTCGCACCCATTATGCGTCCAATGGCAATCGATTAACATGGGCAAAAATCCACGAACCCACTAAATGTACTTACTCCAGTATGAACTCGCTCATGTGATATCAGGTGTTGAGACCGAGCGAAACTCTGGTCACAATATGAGCACTTGTAAGGTTTTTCTCCAGTATGAATTATTTGGTGCCGTATCAGATTGGCAGCTGTAGTAAAGCTCTTCCCACAGTCAAAGCACATATACTCTCTCACTTCATCATGTGTTTTCTGGTGCAGTTTAAAATGATCCAGTCTTGAAAAACTTTCCACAGAAAAACTTTCCACAGAGAGAACACACATGAGGCTTCTCATCTGAATGAACTCTCAGGTGTTGTTTTAGATCTGATGACAAAATAAAATCTTTAACACACTGATCACAGTTAAATGGTTTCTCTTCAGAGTGAATCATCTTGTGTGTGTTAAGGTTTCCTTTTTCTGTGAAACTCTTTCCACACTGAGTGCATGTATACGGTTTCTCTCCTGTGTGAATTCTCATGTGTGTGTTTAGGTGTCCTTTATATGTGAAACTCTTTCCACACTGAGTGCAGGTGTGCAGCTTTTTGGCTTTTGTTCTTTGAGTTTTAAAGTTGTGATGTTCCTCCTTCACTTCATTCAGTTCTTGTCTTTGCTGTTTTACTTCCACCTGGTCTAAAATACACATCAAGTTAGAATCAGTTCAAGTGAACCCTGATTTAACTGCAGAAAGCAACAGAGATCAGGTATCAAACCTTTCATGTGGTATTTTTGTTCTATATAATTTACTTTCAATATAGTTAAAATATGTATGATAACTACTATATACAAGGTTATGATCATTTAGATGCATGTATCTCTATCATTTATCATCCATATACTGCACATTAATTCACATCTACCAAAGCAGTCAACAATGAAGAATCAAGAATGGACACCAACCTGTTTGTTCCTCAGTATCTTCATGTTTTATTCTGGATGGTTCTGGATAACTCATGTCTTCAATCTCCTCTTTAATAAACTCCATCTTTAACAGTCACACAGATTTCAGCTGCTACACCTGGAGTTTGTCCTTCTCTTGTAGGATGATGTGGATATCCCCAGTATTTATTGGCGAATTGTTGAGGGAGGGGCTTCACTGCAGGTGTGAACTGTGATCGCTGTGTTTTGATTCAATCTGCATTTAAAAAGTACAGGCCATAATGTTTAACTGAGCTGCTGAAAAGCCAAAAGTTCCCTGTTTTCACCTCATTCATTATGGTGATGTCTGAGATCTGCTGTAAATTGGCACATTAAGCACATTTTATTGGTGTCGACAGGCTGAAACAAACTACAGGATCATCACCTTTGAAATCACTTCAGTTCTTGTCTTTGCTCTTTCACTTCCATCGGGTCTGAAATAAAATGAGTTCATGTAGGATACATGTGAAGATTCAAGTGAACCCTGATTTAACAACAGAAAACAAGTCATGTCACATGAAATTGTGCACTCAAAAAAATGAACTTTAACTGTTGTTAGTTGCACTCAAATCCTCCCTGTTCACATTACTTAAAAAAACGAATGTAACTTCATGAACTTTATTTTATTTTACCCACTTACAAAGCATGTAGAAGTCTGTATCATAGGTACTCTTCAACTGTGAGTGACAGAATCAAAAATCCAGAATATCACATTGTATGATTTTTAAGTAATTAATTTGCATGACATAAGTATTTGATACATCAGAAAAGCAGAACTTAATATTTGGTACAGAAACCTTTGTTTGAAATGACAGAGATCATAAGTTTCCTGTAGTTCTTGAGCAGGTTTGCACACACTGCAGCAGGGATTTTGGCCCACTCCTCCACACAGACCTTCTCCAGATTTTCCCTCCAAAGATTTTCCATTGGGTTCAGGTCTGGAGACTGGCTAGGCCACTCCAGGACCTTGAGATGCTTCTTTACGGAGCCACTCCTTAGTTTCCCTGGCTGGGTGTTTCGGGTCGTTGTCATGCTGGAAGACCCAGCCACGACCCATCTTCAATGCTCTTACTGAGGGAAGGAGGTTGTTGGCCAAGATCTCGTGATACATGTCCCCATCCATCCTCCCCTCAATACGGTTTAGTCGTCCTGTCCGTCACGGTTGGGATGATGTTCTTGGGGTTGTACTCGTCCTTCTTCTTCCTCCAATCACGGCGAGTGGAGTTTAGACCAAAAAGCTCTATTTTTGTCTCATCAGCCCACATGACCTTCTCCCATTCCTCCTCTGGATCATCCAGATGCTCATTGGCAAACTTCAGATGGACCTGGACATGCGCTGGCTTGAGCAGGGGGACCTTGCGTGCGCTGCAGGAGTTTACTCCATGACGGCGTAGTGTGTTACTAATGGTTTTCTTTGAGACTGTGGTCCCAGTTCTCTTCAGGTCATTGATCAGGTCCTGCCGTGTAGTTCTGGGCTGATCCCTCACTGTTACGTCCCTAGTTAGTCTAGGGTTAAAAGGAACTTATAACAGAATAGGATTGGTGTGATGTGTGGAAGCAGCAAGGTTCAGTTCTCAACACTAATGCTTCAACAAAAACAACTGCAAACAACTCACTGTAACAATTAAGATTTTTTTATTGTAGTATGGGAGGATTGAGGCTTCAAGAGGGGGCAAGGCCAAAACAACAAACATAAAACCTCTAACTACTATTAGGGAGAAACTAACTAAACTACCAAAGAAAAGAAAAACAAATACAATACAAATACACTAACTCCCTAGCTAGCCTAAACAGGAGAAAACAGAATACAAAGAAAATGGCACCCACCTCTCTACTAATCCTTTCCCCAAATAGTAAACAATATAAACGTAATAGATAACAAACCATAACAAAAGTAGGTACAAACAGAATAACTTAAGGGTTCTCTTGTCGTAGGCGCCAGTTACCACAAGAACATTAACACAATGAAAAACTCAATCAACAAGGGTTCTCTTTAAAGAAAAGAAAGAAAACTAATAACATTAAAGTTGAGAAGCGAAGCCTCACAGAGCAGCCCTCCACACACACACACCCTGCTCAGTGGAAAGGTGCTGCTTAAATCCCCACAGTCTCCTCTCCTCCTCCAATCACAGCAGATCAATCACTTATTGGAGTCAGGTGGCAGCAATTACTTCCTGCTTACAGGAAATAGAGAGAAAATAGGAGAAGGGGAAGAAAACACAAAAACAAATACGTCCTTGGACGTAACACCCTCACCACAAAAGATTACAACCAGAAGGTTGTAATACATAATACACAAAATAACGAACACGTCTTAGTTATCTGGAACATAAGTTCTAGACAAAGCGTCTGCAACAACGTTGTCAACTCCCTTTTTGTGTCGTATATCAATGTTATATTCTTGCACAATAAGAGACCAGCGCATCAGGCGTTGGTTAGCATTGGACATTCTCAAAAGAAACACCAAGGGGTTATGATCAGTATAGACAGTAATAGGGTTAGGACTTCCACCCAGGTACACCTCAAAATGTTGGAGTGACAGCAATAAAGCCAATGCCTCCTTCTCAATTGTGCTGTAATTCTGTTGACATTTAGAACATTTCTTAGAGAAAAAAGATACAGGATGTTCAAGTCCCACTGGATCTTCCTGCAGCAGAACTGCCCCAGCTCCCGTAGCGCTGGCGTCCACCTGTAACTTGAAAGGTGATGCAAAATTGGGAGCAGAGAGAACAGGAGCAGTACAAAGAAGGTCCTTAGCAGCATTGAAAGCACTTGTACATTCTGATGTCCACACAAACTTCCTAGATGTACTTAGGAGGTCAGTAAGAGGTGAAACAATGGCAGCAAAGTTTCTGCAGAAGCCACGATAGTATCCGGCCATTCCTAAGAAGCGCCTCAACTCACGCTTATTAGACGGTGTAGGAAATTCAACAATTGCAGAAACCTTAGCCTCTACTGGTCGCACTTGACCCTGTCCCACACATTTACCAAGGTATACAACTACAGCTTTAGCAAATTCACATTTTGCTAAGTTTAAGGTCAGTGAAGCATCAGCTAACCGTCCAAACACTTCATCCAACTTGAACAAGTGATCTTCCCATGAGTTGGAGTACACCACAACATCATCCAAATAGACTTCAGTATTCTGTAATCCTGACAATACTCTGTTCATGAGTCTTTGAAAGGTGGAAGGTGCATTTTGCATGCCAAAAGCCATGACAGAGTATTGCAGGAAATTATCAGGGGTTACAAATGCTGATATTTCTGAAGCACGAGATGTTAAGGGCACTTGCCAGTACCCTTTTAACAAGTCTAATTTAGTGACATAACGTGCACTACCAACCCGGTCTACACAATCTTCCATCCTTGGAAGTGGAAAGGAATCTGGTTTGGTCACAGCATTGATTTTGCGGTAGTCCGTACAAAATCTGAAAGTGGCGTCAGATTTGGGGACCAATAGACAAGGGGAACTCCATGGACTTTGACTAGGCACAGCTAAACCATGATCAAGTAGATACTGAACCTCAGATTTCATAAAGTCACGTTTCCTTGGGTTTACTCGATAGGGGTGTTGCTTAATTGGTTGATTGTCTCCTACATCAATATCATGACATAGTACGGTAGTTTGAGACGGCACATCAGCGTAAAGGGTAGGGTATTTACAAATCAAACTGCTAATGGCTTCAAACTCACTTGCAGGCAAATGAGAAAGGCAGGACTCCAAGTTAGCCAAAACAGCAGAATTCTGCAAGCGGGCACAAGAAGTTTGAGCATCTCTTGCCACCAACCCATCCTCCTCAGGGTAATATGCTGGAGGCAAAACTATGGTCGACACAGGTACTGGCTTATGGGAATTCACTGTATCCCCATTTCGTGCAACATAAGCCTTTAACATGTTCACATGACATAGCCTGCTTTTACGCTTCCGATCTGGCGTGCAGATCACATAGTTGGTATCACTTAGCTTTCTTTCTACTGCATAAGGTCCAGCGAACCTAGCCTGCAATGCGGAGCCAGGTACAGGAAGCAGAAGAAGCACAGAATCACCAGGCTCAAAAGTACGTCTCACACTTTTACGATCATACTGCACTTTCATGTTGGTCTGGGAGTTAGCAAGATGAGCTTTTGCAATCTCACAGGCTTTGTGAAGTCGTTCACGAAAGGAACTGACATAGTCAAGGATAGACATAGGTGAAGAACTCTTTGACGACAAAAACTGTTCACTGATCAACTTAAGAGGACCTCTTACGGTGTGCCCAAACACCAGCTCTGCCGGACTGAATCCCAGTGATTCCTGGACACTCTCTCTTGCAGCAAACATAATCAAGGGTAAACCTTCAACCCACTCTTTACCAGTTTCAATACAAAACTTCCGGAGCATCGACTTGAGGGTCTGATGGAATCGCTCCAATGCACCTTGGGATTCCGGGTGGTAAGCACTGGCCAATTGGTGCTTGATACCTAACTCATTCAACATCTGTGAAAATACTTTAGAGGTAAAATTAGTGCCTCGATCTGACTGGATCACCTTTGGTAGGCCAAAAGTGGAGCAGAACTTAATGAGCTCTTGAACAACTGTCCGAGCTTTAAGAGTGCGGAGTGGCACTGCCTCAGGGTAACGGGTCGCAGCACACATGATAGTCAGAATATACTGTTGACCTGACTTTGATTTTGGCAAGGGCCCTACACAGTCAATGATTAGTCGTTCAAACGGTTCCCCAAGAACTGGTATCGGGTGAAGTGGAGCTGGCGGAACAATTTGATTTGGGTTACCTGCTAATTGACAAGTAGGACAGGAGCGCACAAATTTGGACACGGATGACTTTAACCCAGGCCAGAAAAAATATTTGGAAACACGATGGAAGGTTTTTGTCACCCCTAAGTGTCCTGACAAGGCGTTCTCATGAGCTAGTTGTAAAACTTGTGAACGATAATCAGAAGGTAGTACAATTTGATGAACCTCTTGCCAATTCAGGTCAGAATGCGAAGGCCTCCACTTGCGCATTAATACTCCATCCTCCCAAAAATAAGCTACTGTAGCATCTGGCACTTGATTAAGGTCCACCACAGCGTCGATGCAAGGAGCTAGGGAAGGATCAAACATCTGAGCAGCAGTCAAGTCTTCTTTACAAACTTTTAGAGAACAATTTGGTAAGGCCTTCGACTCCATAGGTTCTGGAACAAATTCAGTCACAACACTCAACTCACATTTCTCAGGCTCAGAGAAAAGAACAGTGTCTGACAAGTCCACCATGTTTTCAAATTTCTTTGACTGTGCACGTGTCACAACACAGGCAGGAAATGCTGCAGAAAACTGGGCAGAAAGATCAGACAACCCAACACTAGGATTGTGTACTACAATAGGTCTAGGAAAAACCTTACCACCAGCAAGCTCATTTCCCAGGATAAGACTGACGCCATCTACAGGTAACCGTGAGCACACACCCAGTGTAACTGGTCCTGTGACAAGGTCAGACTTCAAGTATACCTTATGGAGGGGAACATTAACACATCCCATTTCACATCCACGAATTAATACATCACTACCAGTATATGACTCGGCTGAAAAGGGTAACATCTCCTCCAAAATCAGTGACTGTACCGCTCCTGTGTCCCTCAGAATCCTTACTTGCTGCTGGTTCTCTGAATCAGGCAAAAGGGACACTGAGCCAAAAGAGAGAAAAGGTTGGTAAGCAACAGCATCCAAATCATTTAGCTCTGGTACGGATTGTACCAGAGCTACATTCTTGGGCTTGGAAGAGACACTTTTCTGTTTCCAAGCCTTACACTCTGAAATTAAATGACTTGGATCAAGACAATAAAAACAGACCCGTCTAGGGTTAAAAGGAACTTATAACAGAATAGGATTGGTGTGATGTGTGGAAGCAGCAAGGTTCAGTTCTCAACACTAATGCTTCAACAAAAACAACTGCAAACAACTCACTGTAACAATTAAGATTTTTTTATTGTAGTATGGGAGGATTGAGGCTTCAAGAGGGGGCAAGGCCAAAACAACAAACATAAAACCTCTAACTACTATTAGGGAGAAACTAACTAAACTACCAAAGAAAAGAAAAACAAATACAATACAAATACACTAACTCCCTAGCTAGCCTAAACAGGAGAAAACAGAATACAAAGAAAATGGCACCCACCTCTCTACTAATCCTTTCCCCAAATAGTTAACAATATAAACGTAATAGATAACAAACCATAACAAAAGTAGGTACAAACAGAATAACTTAAGGGTTCTCTTGTCGTAGGCGCCAGTTACCACAAGAACATTAACACAATGAAAAACTCAATCAACAAGGGTTCTCTTTAAAGAAAAGAAAGAAAACTAATAACATTAAAGTTGAGAAGCGAAGCCTCACAGAGCAGCCCTCCACACACACACACCCTGCTCAGTGGAAAGGTGCTGCTTAAATCCCCACAGTCTCCTCTCCTCCTCCAATCACAGCAGATCAATCACTTATTGGAGTCAGGTGGCAGCAATTACTTCCTGCTTACAGGAAATAGAGAGAAAATAGGAGAAGGGGAAGAAAACACAAAAACAAATACGTCCTTGAACGTAACACTCACCTTCCTCATGATCATTGATGCCCCACGAGGTGAGATCTTGCATGGTGCTCCAGACCGAGGGAGTTTGACCGTCATCTTGAACTTCTTCCATTTTCTAATAATTGCACCAACAGTTGTTGCCTTCTCACCAAGCTGCTTGCCTATTATCCTGTAGCCCATCCCAGCCTTGTGCAGGTCTACAATTGTATCCCTGATGTCCTTACACAGCTCTCTGGTCTTGGCCATTGTGGAGAGGTTGGAGCCTGTTTGATTGAGTGTGTGGACAGGTGTCTTTTATACAGGTAACGAGCTCAAACAGGTGCAGTTAATACAGGTAATGAGTGGAGAACAGGAGGGCTTCTTAAAGAAAAACTAACAGGTCTGTGAGAGCCGGAATTCTTACTGGTTGGTAGGTGATCAAATACTTATGTCATGAAATAAAATGCAAATTAATTATTTAAAAATCATACAATGTGATTTTCTGGATTTTTATTTTAGATTCCCTCTCTCACAGTTGATGAAAAATTACAGACCTCTACACGCTTTGTAAGTTGGAAAACCTGCAAAATCGGCAGTGTATCAAATACTTGTTCTCCCCACTGTATACACACATTTATTGGATGGAATTCCTGCCCTCAATTAAATTAAGTTTGTCCAATGAGTTGTTTTTGCATTTTGTTTCTAACAATATGCTTGTTGTTATTGAATAGCTTTCCACTACACTTGTAGAAAAAATTGTTAATTTAATAAGGTAAATTAAATCAATAAATGTGTTCACCTAACATAATAAACTTTTATAAATTTAACATGACATTATTAAGTAAACTGCACATATAAATATTATGTAACAGTGACAAATTCAAATGGTTTGTATTTACTCAAAGAAATCATGTCAGCTTTACTTGAATTTCTTTTCATTACTTGAAATAAAATAAATGTTAACTGAAATAAAAATAAAGAAAAACTTAAACTTGATATACTATACTAACTAAAACAGAAATACAAAATTATAAAAACTATATAGATGCATTTAAAAAACAAACAAAAAAAGTGAATTGAGTTCTCTTTATTTTTAATGTCAAAAGCACAAAGATGTCAAAATGACAGTTTTGACATGTATTCAAGTAACAGTCGGTTATGTAATGCTTAAATGCTCAATTAATGCATTACAATTTAACTAAACTCATTAGATTTGAGTCGACTAAAACAAAAAAAATCCAGGTTACTAAAATATGGTAAAATGAATTCAAAATTAAATCAATTGGTTTCCAGTCTCTTCCAGTCAATCAAATTCAAATAAAACAAAATTCAATGATTTTCACACAAATCATTCAATAAAGCACCAATCCTGTGGCATTTCACAGCAACACTAGTTTATTTGTAAACTTCAGATTTACTTGAATGTTTTGGATCTGAAGAAAACATTTGCTCACTGTGACACAGAACAACACTTTTTAATATGAGTCCCTAGATGACATGAGTGTCTAAAGCTCTTCCCACACTGAGTACAGCGGTACGGCTTCTCTCCAGTATGAACTCGCTCATGTGATATCAGGTGTTGAGACCGTGCGAAACTCTGGTCACAATATGAGCACTTGTAAGGTTTTTCTCCAGTATGAATTCTTTGGTGCTGTATCAGATAGTCAGCTCTAGTAAAGCTCTTCCCACAGTCAAAGCACATATACTCTCTCACTTCATTATGTGTTTTCTGGTGCTGTTTAAAACTGTCCAGTCTTGAAAAACTCTTTCCACAGTGAGAACACACATGAGGCTTCTCATCTAAATGAACTGTCAGGTGTTGTTTTAGATCTGATGACGAAATAAAATCTTTTCCACACTGATCACAGTTAAATGGTTTCTCTCCAGAGTGAATCATCTTGTGGTTTTTAAGGTTTCCTTTATGTGTGAAACTCTTTCCACACTGAGTGCATGAATACGGTTTCTCTCCAGTGTGAATCCTCATGTGTGTGTTTAGGTGTCCTTTACGTGTGAAACTCTTTCCACACTGAGTGCAGGTGTGCAGCTTTTTGGCTTTTGTTCTTTGAGTTTTAAAGTTGTGATGTTCCTCCTTCACTTCATTCAGTTCTTGTCTTTGCTGTTTTACTTCCACCTGGTCTAAAATACACATCAAGTTAGAATCAGTTCAAGTGAACCCTTATTTAACAGCAGAAAGCAACAGAGATCAGGTATCAGACCTTTCATGTAGTATTTTTGTTCTATATCATTTACTTTCAATATAGTTAAAATATGTATGATAACTACTATATACAAGGTTATGATCATTTAGATGCATGTATCTCTATCATTTATCATCCATATACTGCACATTAATTCACATCTACCAAAGCAGTCAACAATGAAGAATCAAGAATGGACACCAACCTGTTTGTTCTTCAGTATCTTCATGTTGTATTCTGGATTGTTCTGGATAACTCATGTCTTCAATCTCCTCTTTAATAAACTCCATCTTTAACAGTCCCACAGATTTCAGCTGCTACACCTGGAGTGTGTCCTTCTCTTGTAGGATGATGTGGATATTCCCAGTATTTATTGGTGAATTGTTGTGGGAGGGGCTTCACTGCAGGTGTGAACTGAGATCACTGTGTTTTGATTCAATCTGCATTTAAAAAGTACAGGCCATAATGTTTAACTGAGCTGCTGAAAAGCCAACAGTTCCCTGTTTTCACCTCATTCATTATGGTGATGTCTGAGATTGCTGTAAATTGGCACATTAAGCACATTTTATTGGTGTCGACAGGCTGAAACAAACTACAGGATCATCACCTTTGAAATCACTTCAGTTCTTGTCTTTGCTCTTTCACTTCCATCGGGTCTGAAATCAAATGAGTTCATGGAGGATACATGTGAAGATTCAAGTGAACCCTGATTTAACAACAGAAAACAAGTCATGTCACATGAAATCATGCACTCAAAAAAATGAACTTTCACTGTTGTTAGTTGCACTCAAATCCTCCTTGTTAACATTACTTAAAAAAACTCATGTAACTACATGAACTTCAATTTACTGAGTTGTTTCTACTAAAAATGAGTATTGTCAGCTTTACTTAATAAGTGTTTGTTAGGTCAACTTAACATTGCTGAGTGAAATGAACAAACTGGGTAGTGGATCTGTAGTTCCCAGCATGCTCTGCAAGGGACTGCATTAGGAGAGTACATTTAGGGATAAAAGTGTTATTTTATGTGTTTTTCAGTAAAGGGAAAGATGTTGTTAGTTTATGTTAGTGTAACATGGTCAATGTTTTGCTGTTTAACATTATAGTTCCCTTCAGCAGGTGTCTTAGAGGGTTTCAATAAAGAAAGGGAAGAAAACTGGTATACAAAAATTAATCTCAGTTTATTATCACTACTGGTATGGTTAAAATATTGAAGGTTGGCAAACAATACTGTTCAGAGGCACACAATGGTCAACGGCAAGGCCTCACTATCATACAAACACACGGTGCATTAAATCCCTCAATCTCAATTAGCACAGCACCCCAATAGAAACATACTATACACAGCAACTCAAAACCTGTGTGACAGCACACTACATTTAGGCTGAAGACTGGTAGTGGGCCAGTGCTGCACAATATTATAATAATGTTTGTCAGACCATTCAAATGAAAAGAACAAAAAAACAAAAAAACAAAATATACAATAAACCTTGGAGGTACAATATGGTTGATACAGTTATAATACAAGCGGGAAAAGTGGCAATTACACCTAGAAGCAGTTTCTGCAACAAATCACAAACATACCATAAGTACACATAGCATAAAACCAACTGCACCAGTTTCTTCTTATTTGTTTTGTCCTTATCTGGGTTACAAAATAGTGTTTCATACAAAATAACATCACCGTTGCCCATACCACACAAAATTAAATCTATAAAATCAATTTTTTTACCCACAGTAATTTTTCAACACGTTTAAACAAGAACCCCACAAATCAATCGCACAGTGTGTCCCACATTTATGCACTACATCAGTATATCATTACATCAATGCATAGCTACCTTGAACTATGGATGCCCGCTCTTAATTGCATTACCTACTGGTACTCTGCTCGGCTACTAACTCTCCCGTTCGAGACCATTTAGACTGAGAATGAGGAGAATAGTTCTGTTAAAATACGTCCTCGGTTGCCGAGCTTCCTAGGTAGCACGCACGATCAAAATCAGATACCTACTGTTACTGCTTACAGCTACCAACAGCAATATGTCACCTGTGTAGTAGGAAAACTCTCGTTGTTCCAGCTCACAGCTGAGGACAAGGAGAGAAACGTTTAACATGTGACTTAACTACATCGGTTCCAGACATCATGCTTTGTGTATCAAATGCTGCCAATAATAGGCGATTACCATCCCTGCTTTCCGCTGAGAACAACGGCGGTGCGCCAGCCAGTGTAATTTAATTTCTCCCGTCCAACTTTTACCATTCTGCACTTGACGCGGAACATGAGAGTTCTGATTCCAGCGCGACTAACTATACCCGCTTGACGCTTGCTTGACGCACGCCAACCGGGCCCACCAACAAAACAACCCCTCCACGCTACACGCCGCTTTTATCTACTTCCTAGATCTAACCACAACATATAGTACCCAAGTAGGAAACTACGCAACAGCGGTCAGCCTCCAACAGACTCCCTCTGTAGGAAGGGAGATGGTATAGCTTGCCTACATAGGTGTCTAGCACAACCACTTCATCCGGTCAAATCAGTGTTAAATGTTATGTTATGTTGGACATTTAGAGTTTCTGTAATTTTGTGGTTACCATTATGCAGAAGAGTGGTGCCTGTGTTTAGCCTGTGGGCACTCATATACAGTGGGGAGAACCAATTTTGCAGGTTTGCCCACTTACAAAGCATGTAGAAGTCTGTATCATAGGTACTCTTCAACTGTGAGTGACAGAATCAAAAATCCAGAATATCACATTGTATGATTTTTAAGTAATTCATTTGCATTTTATTGCATGACATAAGTATTTAATACATCAGAAAAGCAGAACTTAATATTTGGTACAGAAACCTTTGTTTGCAATAACAGAGATCATACGTTTCCTGTAGTTCTTGAGCAGGTTTGCACACACTGCAGCAGGGATTTTGGCCCACTCCTCCACACAGACCTTCTCCAGATTTTCCCTCCAAAGATTTTCCATTGGGTTCAGGTCTGGAGACTGGCTAGGCCACTCCAGGACCTTGAGATGCTTCTCTACAGAGCCACTCCTTAGTTTCCCTGGCTGGGTGTTTCGGGTCGTTGTCATGCTGGAAGACCCAGCCACGACCCATCTTCAATGCTCTTACTGAGGGAAGGAGGTTGTTGGCCAAGATCTTGCGATACATGTCCCCATCCATCCTCCCCTCAGTACGGTTTAGTCATCCTGTCCCCTTTGCAGAAAAGCATCCCCAAAGAATGATGTTTCCACCTCCATGCTTCACGGTTGGGATGATGTTCTTGGGGTTGTACTCGTCCTTCTTCTTCCTCCAATCACGGCGAGTGGAGTTTAGACCAAAAAGCTCTATTTTTGTCTCATCAGACCACATGACCTTCTCCCATTCATTTACATTTACATTTATGCATTTGGCAGACGCTTTTATCCAAAGCGACTTACATTGCATTCAAGGTACACATTTTTGTCAATTCTTGCTTTCCCTGGGAATCGAACCCATGACCTTGGCGTTGCTAGCGCCATGCTCTACTGTTTGAGCTATAGGAAAGCAACACACTACGCCGCATTCCTCCTCTGGATCATCCAGATGGTCAATGGCAAACTTCAGACGGGCCTGGACATGCGCTGGCTGAAGCAGGGGGACCCTGCGTGCGCTGCAGGAGTTTACTCCATGACGGCGTAGTGTGTTACTAATGGTTTTCTTTGAGACTGTGGTCCCAGTTTTCTTCAGGTCATTGATCAGGTCCTGCCGTGTAGTTCTAGGCTGATCCCTCACCTTCCTCATGATCATTGATGCCCCACGAGGTGAGATCTTGCATGGTGCTCTAGACCGAGGGAGATGGACCGTCATCTTGAACTTCTTCCATTTTCTAATAATTGCGCCAACAGTTGTTGCCTTCTCACCAAGCTGCTTGCCTATTATCATGTAGCCCATCCCAGCCTTGTGCAGGTCTACAATTGTATCCCTGATGTCCTTACACAGCTCTCTGGTCTTGGCCATTGTGGAGAGGTTGGAGCCTGTTTGATTGAGTGTGTGGACAGGTGTCTTTTATACTGGTAACGAGCTCAAACAGGTGCAGTTAATACAGGTAATGAATGGAGAACAGGAGGGCTTCTTAAAGAAAAAACTAACAGGGCTGTGAGAGCCGGAATTCTCACTGGTTGGTAGGTGATCAAATACTTATGTCATGAAATAACTTGCAAATTAATTATTTTAAAATCATACAATGTGATCTTCTGTATTTTTGTTTTAGATTCCCTCTCTCACAGTTGATGAAAAATTACAGACCTCTACACGCTTTGTAAGTTGGAAAACCTGCAAAATCGGCAGCGTATCAAATACTTGTTCTCCCCACTGTATACACACATTTATTGGATGGAATTCCTGCCCTCAATTAAATTAAGTTTGTCCAATGAGTTGTTTTTGCATTTTGTTTCTAACAATATGCTTGTTGTTATTTAATAGCTTTCCACTACACTTGTAGAGAAAACAGTTAATTAAATAAGGTAAATTAAATCGATAAATGTGTTCACCTAACATAATAAACTTTTATAATTTTAACATGACATTTTTAAGTAAACTGCACATATAAATATTATGTAACAGTGACAAATTCAAATGGTTTGTATTTACTCAAAGAAATCATGTCAGCTTTACTTGAATTTCTTTTCATTACTTGAAATAAAATAAATGTTAACTGAAATAAAAATAAAGAAAAACTTAAACTTGATATACTATACTAACTAAAACAGAAAGACAAAATTATAAAAACTATATAGATGCATTTAAAAAACAAACAAAAAAAGTGAATTGAGTTCTCTTTATTTTTAATGTCAAAAGCACAAAGATGTCAAAATGACAGTTTTGACATGTATTCAAGTAACAGTCGTTTATGTAATGCTTAAATGCTCAATTAATGCATTACAATTGAACTAAACTCATTAGATTTGAGTCGACTAAAACAAAAAATCCAGGTTACTAAAATATGGTAAAATGAATTCAAAATTAAATCAATTGGTTTCCAGTCTCTTCCAGTCAATCAAATTCAAATCAAACAATATTCAATGATTTTCACACAAATCATTCAATAAAGCACCAATCCTGTGGCATTTCACAGCAACACTAGTTTATTTGTAAACTTCAGATTTACTTGAATGTTTTGGATCTGAAGAAAACATTTGCTCACTGTGACACAGAACACCACTTTTTAATATGAGTCCCTAGATGACATGAGTGTCTAAAACTCTTCCCACACCGAGTACAGCGGTACGGCTTCTCTCCAGTATGAACTCGCTCATGTATTTTCAGAGATCCAGCCTGAGAGAAACTCTTGTCACAATATGAGCACTTGTAAGGTTTTTCTCCAGTATGAATTCTTTGGTGCTGTATCAGATAGTCAGCTCTAGTAAAGCTCTTCCCACAGTCAAAGCACATATACTCTCTCACTTCATTATGTGTTTTCTGGTGCTCTTTAAAATTATCCAGTCTTGAAAAACTCTTTCCACAGAGAGAACACACATGAGGCTTCTCATCTGAATGAACTGTCAGGTGTTGTTTTAGATTTGATGACGAAATAAAATCTTTTCCACACTGATCACAGTTAAATGGTTTCTCTCCAGCGTGAATCATCTTGTGTTTTTTAAGGCTTCCTTTTTGTGTGAAACTCTTTCCACACTGAGTGCATAAATACGGTTTCTCTCCAGTGTGAATTCTCATATGTTTTTTAAAGTCCCTGTAAAGTCAAAACTAAACATGTGTTCTGAGTTTCTCACACCACAGATAAATGTGTTATTAACCACCCAGCCAAATTTGAATCATAAAAAAATCCGGGAAGTACATAAAATAGCTTATCTAAAACCTGGAAAAATGAGCAGCATTCTCTGCTCTCAAACGCTGGGGGTGTGTCCGCTGTCGGCGCCGAAACCACGCCCACTCGCGGGAAAGCGGCAGTAGCACACAAGACAACACTCACTGATCACGAGCGTCTATGATCACGACGCACCAGATGTCGGTGGGACGCGAGGATGACGGCCTGGGCGGGGGATAGTCGGTTCTGCAGCGGATTATCAGTGAATCCCAGTTGTCTCCGGTGAAAGTTTGTAAAACGATCCGGTGTAAAGTCACTGCAGAGGTAGGTGTCGGTGATGATCCTCAGCTCTTTCCATCAAGGGTGCTGTTCACAAAATTAATCTACCTCTTCATCGTTTTTGTTTTGTTTTGTAAGCTGTTATGCAAGTTGTTGACTATAGTAACTAACAGTACTAACAGTAACTCGCGATCGAACTGATGCGAATGTGCTCTAGTTATGATCGTGTTAGGGGAGGAGTCAGGCTCGGTGCGTCATCGAGCCACCGTTTTAGCCCCGCCCAGAAAATCCTGAACACAGCAACGGTGAAAAACTGTTTAACGGTCTAACTTCTGAATTCAGTACTTCATAGTTCACAGTCTTTGTAATGTGTTTCAGCAATACATTTCTAACATTTATAATGTGTTTAGAAACAAATCTCAGAATTGCCTTTACAGGGACTTTAAGGCTTCCTTTATGTGTGAAACTCTTTCCACACTGAGTGCAGGTGTGCAGCTTTTTGGCTTTTGTTCTTTGAGTTTTAAAGTTGTGATGTTCCTCCTTCACTTCATTCAGTTCTTGTCTTTGCTGTTTCACTTCCACCTGGTCTAAAATACATGTCAAGTTAGAATCAGTTCAAGTGAACCCTGATTTAACAGCAGAAAGCAACAGAGATCAGGTATCAGACCTTTCATGTGGTATTTTTGTTCTATATCATTTACTTTCAATATAGTTAAAATATGTATGATGACTACTATATACAAGGTTATGATCATTTAGACGCATGTATCTCTATCATTTATCATCCATATACTGCACATTAATTCACATCTACCAAAGCAGTCAACAATGAAGAATCAAGAATGGACACCAACCTGTTTGTTCCTCAGTATCTTCATGTTTTATTCTGGATGGTTCTGGATAACTCATGTCTTCAATCTCCTCTTTAATAAACTCCATCTTTAACAGTCACACAGATTTCAGCTGCTACACCTGGAGTTTGTCCTTCTCTTGTAGGATGATGTGGATATTCCCAGTATTTATTGGTGAATTGTTGTGGGAGGGGCTTCACTGCAGGTGTGAACTGTGATCACTGTGTTTTGATTCAATCTGCATTTAAAAAGTACAGGCCATAATGTTTAACTGAGCTGCTGAAAAGCCAAAAGTTCCCTGTTTTCACCTCATTCATTATGGTGATGTCTGAGATCTGCTGTAAATTGGCACATTAAGCACATTTTATTGGTGTCGACAGGCTGAAACAAACTACAGGATCATCACCTTTGAAATCACTTCAGTTCTTGTCTTTGCTCTTTCACTTCCATCGGGTCTGAAATCAAATGAGTTCATGGAGGATACATGTAAAGATTCAAGTGAACCCTGATTTAACAACAGAAAACAAGTCATGTCACATGAAATCATGCACTCAAAAAAATGAACTTTCACTGTTGTTAGTTGCACTCAAATCCTCCTTGTTCACATTACTTAAAAAAACTCATGTAACTACATGAACTTCAATTTACTGAGTTGTTTCTACCAAAAATTAGTATTGTCAGCTTTACTTAATAAGTGTTTGTTAGGTCAACTTAACATTGCTGAGTGAAATGAACAAACTGGGTAGTGGATCTGTAGTTCCCAGCATGCTCTGCAAGGGACTGCATTAGGAGAGTACATTTAGGGATAAAAGTGTTATTTTATGTGTTTTTGGGTAAAGGGAAAGATGTTGTTAGTTTATGTTAGTGTTAAATGTTCAGTTATGTTGGACATTTAGAGTTTCTGTAATTTTGTGGTTACCATTATGCAGAAGAGTGGTGCCTGTGTTTAGCCTGTGGGCACTCATATACAGTGGGGAGAACCAATTTTGCAGGTTTGCCCACTTACAAAGCATGTAGAAGTCTGTATCATAGGTACTCTTCAACTATGAGTGACAGAATCAAAAATCCAGAATATCACATTGTATGATTTTTAAGTAATTCATTTGCATTTTATTGCATGACATAAGTATTTGATACATCAGAAAAGCAGAACTTAATATTTGGTACAGAAACCTTTGTTTGCAATTACAGAGATCATACGTTTCCTGTAGTTCTTGAGCAGGTTTGCACACACTGCAGCAGGGATTTTGGCCCACTCCTCCACACAGACCTTCTCCAGATTTTCCCTCCAAAGATTTTCCATTGGGTTCAGGTCTGGAGACTGGCTAGGCCACTCCAGGACCTTGAGATGCTTCTTTACGGAGCCACTCCTTAGTTTCCCTGGCTGGGTGTTTCGGGTCGTTGTCATGCTGGAAGACCCAGCCACGACCCATCTTCAATGCTCTTACTGAGGGAAGGATGTTGTTGGCCAAGATCTCGCGATACATGTCCCCATCCATCCTCCCCTCAGTACGGTTTAGTCGTCCTGTCCCCTTTGCAGAAAAGCATCCCCAAAGAATGATGTTTCCACCTCCATGCTTCACGGTTGGGATGATGTTCTTGGGGTTGTACTCGTCCTTCTTCTTCCTCCAATCACGGCGAGTGGAGTTTAGACCAAAAAGCTCTATTTTTGTCTCATCAGACCACATGACCGTCTCCCATTCCTCCTCTGGTTTATCCAGATGGTCATTGGCAAACTTCAGACGGGCCTGAACATGAGCTGGCTTGAGCAGGGGGACCTTGCGTGCGCTGCAGGAGTTTACTCCATGACGGCGTAGTGTGTTACTAATGGTTTTCTTTGAGACTGTGGTCCCAGTTCTCTTCAGGTCATTGATCAGGTCCTGCCGTGTAGTTCTGGGCTGATCCCTCACCTTCCTCATGATCATTGATGCCCCACGAGGTGAGATCTTGCATGGTGCTCCAGACCGAGGGAGATTGACCATCATCTTGAACTTCTTCCATTTTCTAATAATTGCGACTTATGTCATGAAATAAAATGCAAATTAATTATTTAAAAATCATACAATGTGATTTTCTGGATTTTGTTTTAGATTCACTCTCTCACAGTTGATGAATAATTACAGACCTCTACACCAGGGGTCTTCAACTAAAATTGCTTGAGGTCCAGTAAATGAACCCTCCTCACCGGCCGAGGTCCAGACAATTATATACCCAAAACAATAATGTATGTTTATTGCCAGACTAAAGAAATTAGTGTAGATAGCATTTGTTCTTAATTGAACAAAATATAATATGTTCTCATATGGACAAAACATGTCTGTTCATATTGTTAAAGCAAACATAGGTTATCCTTCACAAAAATCTCATTTTGTTGTTACTTTGTTGTTATTTTGAAGTTACTTTGGTACAAAATATCTAAATTCAACCAGTAACCATGTCTGACAAAAATATGATGAAATAAAAATGCCTTCATCTCTAAATCTGCACTCAAAATACATTCATTTCAACATTACTAGCAACTAAAGTGCTTTTTCCTGCTAAACTGAGATAAATAATAATCAATGAACGCAAATCCCCCTGGATCAGAAAATCAGAAATCTCATAACACATTTGATGATTATTCACATGTATAGTCTTAACTAAATGTATCTAATATTGAACACTGCTCTCTTCTGCACTGGTAAAATATCATTAGCAATATCATTCAGAAATACAAACAGGCAAAAATAAAGTGCCAGCAGTGTTGGAAAAATTCAAAAGTGCAAGAAACATTTAATTTAATGTTTCCACTTTTGACAACCGCATCAGAATCAGAGCACATGAGACACACAGGCCTTGTACTGTAACGCGGAGGCAGGGATGAGAATCCAAGTGCAGATTTGAGCATTTATTAAAGATATAAACAAAGAAAGTCCAAGAAGGCAAACAGGCAGGGGCACAACGACAGGAACACATACAGGAGCAAAACAACAGGAACACTTGTAGGTGCACATGCGGGAGCAACGACTGACAAACAACAACTGAAGCAGTGGGGTATAAATACACAGGGAAATAAGGTAAAAGAGGTAACAAAAGGGAGTGGCTAAATGGGAAACACCTGGGAGAACTAATACAACATGAAAAACTACAAAGGACTACAACACATGGCACAGGACAGGAAATAACTCAGTGTCAACAAACACACAGGGAATATGTGACAGAGCCCCCCACTTAAGAGCGGCTTCTAGACGCTCACACAGAAGAATGCACACAAAGAGTTCAGGTGGGAGGTTAAACAGGGGAAGGGATGGTGGGCCAGGTCCGTGCAGGGGAACAGGACATAGAGCCAAGACTGGCATAGATGGGCCTGGGAGCATGGGTGGACCGGGGCCGTCAGGCGTGGGTGGACCGGGGCCGTGGAGCGAATCTGGACAGTGGGGCGTGGGCGGCCATGTCGGATCGGGGGCCTCGGGCGGCCATGGCGGATCGGGGGCAGTGGGCGGCCAGGGAGGAGACGACCCTTCAGGCGGCCAGGGAGGAGACGACCCTTCAGGCGGCCAGGGAGGAGACCATGGCACAGGAACAGACACCGGCTCAGAAACAGGAACAGACACCGGCTCAGGAACACGAACAGACACCGGCTCAGGAACAGACACCGGCTCAGGAAAAGGAACAGACACCGGCTCAGGAACAGGAACAGACACCGGCTCAGGAACAGGAACAGACACCGTGTCAGGAACAGGAGCAGACACTGGCTCAGGAACAGGAACAGACACCGGCTCAGGAACAGGAACAGACACCGGCTCAGGAACACGAACAGACACCGGCTCAGGAACAGACACCGGCTCCGCGAAGACCATCTTGTCCTGGGACACTGGCTCGGCGGCGGCCATCTTGTACGGAGACACTGGCTCGGCGGCGGCCATCTTGTACGGAGACACTGGCTCGGCGGCGGCCATCTTGTACGGAGACACTGGCTCGGCGGCGGCCATCTTGTACGGAGACACTGGCTCGGCGGCGGCCATCTTGTACGGAGACACTGGCTCGGCAGCGGCCATCTTGTACGGAGACACTGGCTCGGCGGCGGCCATCTTGTACGGAGACCCAGGCGTGGAGTCGGCCATCTTGTCCGAAGACACAGACACGGGAAGAGGAAGAGGAACAGATTCAGGCTCGGCGGGACGAGACTCTTGACGGGCAGACATGACGTGAAACTCAGTCTCTGGATCGGCAGAAGTGACGTGAAGCTCTGTCTCTGGATCGGCCGGAGCGGGCTCTTGGAGGACCGGAGCAGGATGAGCTTCTGGAATGGCGGCCATGTTGAAATCCTCCTCCACTTCCCCTACAGTGAAGGGGGATCCACAAAACTGCAGGACAAAGTCAATAAACTGTGCCAGGGTCCAGCTAGGGTCTTCCCTTGGCATATTTAGGCTAATGTCTAGATCTAGTCCACTCCAGAAACAGTCCGTTAGCAAAACATTGTCACCAGACACGAGGTAGCTATAGGAAAGGAACTCCTCCACATAACTCTCAATCCTACGGCCATCTTGAAAAATTGAACAAAGATTGCTCAACGGGTCCCTAATACAACCAGCGGAGTTCATCCTGTGGTCTGATCTTGCTGCTGGATCCATCTTTTGGTCAGTCGTTCTGTAACGCGGAGGCAGGGATGAGAATCCAAGTGCAGATTTGAGCATTTATTAGGGATGGCTGACGCGAAACAGACGTTTCGGGGCTTTGTCGAGATCCCGAAGCGCAGATGTTTCGAAACACTGCTCCGAACTGTGATTCGAAACACAAATGTCACGTGACTATGGCTTAATGAAGCTTCGAAGTGTTTCATCAGGTGGCGTCTGCCGAAACTGCGTTGATTAAAGGGGGCGGGAACAAACCACACAGTCACACATCTGTATGAGCCTAATTCACCACAGTTTAAAAGTGAAGTTAATCCATCTTCACCTGGTGGGTTTTTGTGAGAGGAGAGAGATTTTTTGATAGCAGTGATTTTGTGATATAAGTGAGATTTATAGTGTGCTTTGGTTAGTTAGGCTATATTTAGGCTAGATTTAAATGAGATATATTGACTGATAGACAGTGGCAGATAGGATAGATATAGAGACACATTCATATGTTAGATAGTGATAGATAGCACAGCACAAGTGAGAGATATAGTATTATATAGATTCATAGGTGATATATAGATAGATATATTAATAGAATAGATAAAAATGGAGGCTCCACATAAGAGATGCCGTACATTTTTTTATTGCTGAACAAATAATCATTTACAAACAGCATGGCAATAACAGAACATTTTTGTATTACAAAATACAGATCATGTGCTTGAAAGTACAGTAGAAAAATATATCAGGCAAATCATAATAAAAGACACAAAAAACATTAAAGGGGCTATGGTTTGAAGATAATTTTCTTCTATAATGGAAAAAGACTGATTGCATTTTCATAACTTTGAGGGCTTTTGTATAAGAGTTAAACTCATTATGAAATTAATAAAATCGTGGTTTCACCTTTAAGAACTTGCATTTGTGTATATAAAATTTTCCCAGCATGAGGATGTTGTTAATCAGGAAGTTATCTTTGTTATTGTCCATTACAAGAGATGCCTTACATCTGTGGTGTGGGAGCATTTCCTTTTAGAAACACCAAATAATTGTGAGATGTGTGTATTTTGATAGGCAGCTAGCCTTGATGCACCATTTGAGGAGCACTCATCCTTGCATTTAGGAGGGTACAGAGGACAACAAGTGTCCCATGTGAGAGGATTTTTTTAAAGGCTGGAGAAATTATATGTAAAAATAGAAGTCAGCTAACTCCTTATTATATATTAACAGCAAAGCAAATTATATTTTTGAATAAAAATGTTATGTAACAAATGTGACACATTGTGGCTTTATTTATTTTATTAATGTTAAATTTTCATGACCACAAAAAAAAAAAAACTATAGTTATTCACAATGAGGAGGCTACAGGTTACACGACCAAGATCATGTAGTTGTCAGACAGATGTTAAAAACTTTATTTTTTATTTTTTAAATGGCTCATTGTCATGGTATTTCAGATCAATACATGTAAGTGACCACTAGATGTCGCCGTAGAGATGGGTGTCGGATTGATTCGAAGCTTCGAAACAATATGGCACTTTTGCTTCAACTGCTTCAGTGCTTCACGAAGCCTCGGTCTGCCCATCACTAGCATTTATTAAAGATATAAACAAAGAAAGTCCAAGAAGGCAAACAGGCAGGGGCGCAACGACAGGAACACATACAGGAGCAAAACAACAGGAATACTTGTAGGTGCACATGCGGGAGCAACGACTGACAAACAACAACTGAAGCAGTGGGGTATAAATACACAGGGAAACAAGGTAAACGAGGTAACAAAAGGGAGTGGCTAAATGGGAAACACCTGGGAGAACTAATACAACATGAAAAACTACAAAGGACTACAACACATGGCACAGGACAGGAAATAACTCAGTGTCAACAAACACACAGGGAATATGTGACATGTACAGGATGCAGGAAGAATAAATGCAATTTTTTTCCCCCACCCATTCATCTCGAAAAACTCGGTTTTCAGCGTCAACTTTCCTAATTTTCGAAAATGCCATTGTTTTTGCGTGCTGCTTTCTGCTCGGATGGTGCGTTCACATCGGACGCGAATGAAGCGTTTCGCGCGAGTGATTTAAGGCAATGGAAAGACGGGAATAGACATTCTGCTGCGCGATTCGCGCGAATTAAGCGGCGTGCATGACTCGTCATTCGCTTTCGGTGTGAACTCACCATTATGGCTGGTGGGCCACAATGGCGCGTCTGAACGTAGCAACAGTAACGTTAACTGTCGTCGCAACCCGTGGCGACATAGGACCCAAACGGTTCTACTGAGCTGCCTGATATAAATGTGATTTTTTTTTTATGGCATGTGGCATATTTATTTCGTCAACAGGCTTTGCGGTCCGGATGGACGCATCTCGCGGTCCGGATTCGGACCGGAGTCCGCTAGTTGGCGACCCCTGCTCTACACTTTACCACAATGGTAACCCCAAAAACACTAACATAACAGCTTTTAAATACCAACATAACAAAACATTAAGCATTAAAAAGTCTCTCCATTTTCTCATCTTGTTAAAAATGCATAAAATAGCGCTTTATTTAAACATTTACTCTCCAAATTCAGCTCCTTTGTAAACCATGATGGGAAGTGAAAGTTTTGTTTGATTGGGTTACTTGATTATTTCAAAATGAAAACATCAAGTTATGTCAAAGAGTAAGGGTTTTAAGTCAGTTTAACATGAATCAATTACATTTGAACCAGAAACCTGATATAATTGTGTTAAAGCAAGATGAATTGCTTGAATAAAGTGAACAGCAGCATAAAATAATTTTTGAGTGACTGGTTCAAAAACACTATTGTATTTACCAGGGAAATTTTACTATAATATGTGTTCTAGCATGTTTTAGCACATGAATTAGCATGTTGTTAGCGTGGTTTTATCACCTTGCTGTCATGATTTAAAGGGGTGGTTGATTATGATTTGACTTAGTGTGTAATGTCGCTGTTTGAGCTTAAACAACATCTGCAAAGTTACGACGCTCACAGTTCAAAGCAACGCGAGGTATTTTCTTTTGAAGAAATCGCTTTTTAAGAACTACAACAAACAGCTGGTAGGGACTACAACGAGCTTCTTCACGGGTTAGTGACATCACAAACCCTAAAATTTACATAAACCCCGCCCCCGGGAACACGCATCAAAGCCATGGGTCCCTAGTTCAGCATTTAGGGCACTGATCAGGGAGTCGGCCATTTTGAGGGCTGTCTCAATCGTTCAATCCTTCCAGTGCACTGAAACGTTCGCTCCCTAAAAAGTCCCACAATGCACTGCAAAACCCAGGATGCATCGATGCTCACTATGTTCCCTTAACGGAAGTTCTGAAGCGTGAAACTTAAATCACGTGAGCCAACTCGCTACACACAACGACCGATAACGACTATTAAAAATAGATACTATTGTTTTATTATATTTCAGCATAGACAGGTAATGAACACGATCTAGTCAACATTTATGATTTATTTACGGCTGAAATGTTGCACGTATATGTAACAAGCAAAGTATTTATCGTAATGTACTTTAAATAACATTATAAGTTTAAGATATCAGCTCTGCTGTTGATCATAAATACCAGTAATGATGTTGTCATCAGTGCCCAATGTGTAGTGAGCCAGCGTCCCGCCCTTACCATGAACACG
This sequence comes from Romanogobio albipinnatus, assembly GCA_023566225.1. Taxonomy (NCBI): domain Eukaryota; kingdom Metazoa; phylum Chordata; class Actinopteri; order Cypriniformes; family Gobionidae; genus Romanogobio; species Romanogobio albipinnatus. Next base: position 6,619,522 of record CM042247.1, on the reverse strand, counting down.
AGAAGAAAAGGGGATTCGGGAGAATGAGACGCACCCCATGTTGAGAAGAGGAAGACTTCAGACTCAGGTGAACCCTTCAGAAACGTCCGGTCTCATTCTACATGTTGTCACTTCTTCTTCTAGTCTCTCAATTACTGTCCGACTCTGAACAAAACTTACAGGACTTAAAGGATCTGCTGCTTACATCTTGGTGCCAGATACCACAGCACACCTTCAGGGGTCTAGTGGAGTCCATGCCTCGACGGGTCAGGGCTGTTTTGGCAACAAAAAGGGGGACCAACATAATATTAGGAAGGTGGTCATAATGTTATGCCTGATTGGTTTATGCTGATTTAAAACAAACTTAAATGTAAAACGACATAATTTTATTCTTTCTCTGAATAAACGCTTGGTTTTCTCTTCTTTCACTCTTCAAGTGTGTGAATGTGGGTCAATGTGCTTCATTAGCCTACAGTATTCAGTGTTGCCATGGTGGCGTTCTTCATCGCTACGGTGACGCTGCACATTGTGATGTCGTGGGATTTACTCTGCAGGGGCGGCACACTGGTTTCATTGTGACACTTCAAAAAGGCACGACTGTCACTATGGCAACAGGGATCCTGTTCAGGTAAAACACACACATAAATATAACCAGCACCAAGGGACAGATCCAGTCTGGGATGTTATTTTTAGTGCGCACACACACACACACACACACACACACACACACACACACACACACACACACACACACACACACACACACACACACACAGCATCTTAGAAGATTTCAGTGACATCACATTAACAGAAGACTGGTGATGACATCATAAGATGCATATCAGCTCTTTTATTGGTCACATTGCACCACATGTGGGGTCTCCCACTGAACTCTGGGAAATCCTTTCAGACCCCATCATGTGACGATTGAGGGAAAACAGAAACGCTGAAAATACCATTTCAATTGCACTGTTGTTCAATTGTAGAATTGTAGAAAAGGATGTGAGATCAAAGCTGCCACAACATTTTCAAACCACAGAATAGAATAGAATGGAATGGAATGGAATGGAATAGAATGGAATGGAATGGAATAGAATTGAATGTAATAGAATATAATAGAACGGAATGTAATAGAATGGAATAGAGTTGAATGGAATGGAATAGAATTGAATGGAATAGAATAAAATGTAATAGAATATAATAGAATGGAATATAATAGAATGGAATGGAATGGAATAGAATGGAATATAATAGAATTGAATGGAATAGAATAAAATGTAATAGAATATAATATAATGGAATATAATAGAATAGAATGGAATGGAATAGAATGGAATGGAATGGAATAGAATTGAATGTAATAGAATATAATAGAACGGAATGTAATAGAATGGAATAGAGTTGAATGGAATGGAATAGAATTGAATGGAATAGAATAAAATGTAATAGAATATAATAGAATGGAATATAATAGAATGGAATGGAATGGAATAGAATGGAATATAATAGAATTGAATGGAATAGAATAAAATGTAATAGAATATAATATAATGGAATATAATAGAATAGAATGGAATGGAATAGAATGGGATGGAATGTAATAGAATGTAATAGAATGGAACTGAATTTAATTGAATGAATGGAATAGAAGTTTGTGATGCCACACATCTGAGCCGGTGGAAATTGATAATGAATTTTTAG
>CM042247.1:6608098-6617642 GCA_023566225.1 Romanogobio albipinnatus | reverse complement strand
TTTGCTAGCATGAATTAGCATGTTTTAACACTGCTAACATGAATTAACATGTTGCTAGCATGAATTAGCATGTTTTAACATTGATAACATGAATTAACATGTTTGCTAGCATAAATTAACATGTTGGTAGTATTAATTAGCATGTTTTAAAACTGCTAACATGGATTAACATGTTTGCTAGCATGAATTAGCATGTTTTAAAACAGCCAACATGAATTAACATGTTTGTTAGCATGAATTAACATGTTTTAACACTGATAACATGAATTAACATGTTGCTATCATGAATTAGCATGTTTTAGCATCAATTAGCATGTTTTAACACAGCTAACATGAATGTTTGCTAGAATGAATTAGCATGTTTTAACACTGCTGACATGAATTAACATTTTGATAGCATTAATTTGCATGTTTTAACACTGATAACATGAATTAACATGTTGCTAGCATGAATTAGCATTTTTTAACACTGATAACATGCATTAACATGTTGTTATCGTGAATTAACATGTTGCTAGCATGAATTAGCATTTTTTAACACTGATAACATGCATTAACATGTTGTTATCATGAATTAGCATGTTTGCTAGCATGAATTAGCATGTTTTAACACTGCTGACATGAATTAACATGTTTGCTAGCATGAATTAGCATGTTTAAACACTGCTAACATGAATTAACACGTTTGCTAGCATGAATTAGCATGTTTTAACACTGCTAACATGAATTAACATGTTTGTTTGCATGAATTAGCATGTTTTAACACTGCTAACATGAATTAACATGTTGCTAGCATTAATTAGCATGTTTTAACACTGATAACATGAATTAACATGTTTGCTCGTATGAATTAGCATGTTTTAACACGCTAACATGAATTAACATGTTGCTAGTATTAATTAGCATGTTTTAACACTGCTAACATGAATTAACATGTAGCTAGCATGAATTAGCATGTTTTAACATGCTAACATTAATTAACATGTTTGCTAGCATGAATTAGCAAGTTTTAACACTGTTAACATGAATTAACATGTAGCTAGCATGAATTAGCATGTTTTAACATGCTAACATGAATTAACATGTTTGCTAACATGAATTAGCATGTTTTAACACTGCTAACATGACTTAACATGTAGCTAGCTTTACAGGATTTTATCATGAATTACCATGATGTTAGCATTTTCTTAACATGAGTTAGTATGTTTACTTACATGAATTAACATGACGTTAGCATAACAGGCTTTTACCATGCGTTAGCATGATTTAGCATGTTCTTAACATGAATTAGCAGGCTTCTCAGAACATCTCGTCAAATATTAATTAAAAATACTATTAATTATTGTAATAATTGATTGAACATTAAACATTGCCAATATGCTTCATATATTACCCAGCGTAGTTAACTAATGTTGACAAATAAAGATAGTATTGTAAAGCGTTATTATGGAAACTCATTTATATTAAAATTTTCAGTCTCTCTATCTCTCCTACTTTGAAAGAAATGTAATTACATCAGCGTCCAGAGTTTAATCTAAAACGGATCCCATCTGTGTTTTCGATTAGTTCATCCTTGACTGCTCTGCTTTGCTGTAATTGACTTTGCTGTTTTAAACTCTACTGTACGGATTTGGACAGGCTTGGCAGCTCACGATCTGAGTGGCTGCAGCTCCTGTCAATCAGCGCGAGGGGCGGGGCTTTACGCCAGTATTGCAGTTATAACAGCGCACGAGCAAATGCATACCTGCGCCCGGACAGCCGCGATTAGTTAAAAGCAGGACCCTCCAAACACACAGTCCTAATGGCCTGCTGAATGTCTGCGGATAAAAATAGACGTTGGCAGATGGAGGGGATGAGAGAGAGAGAGAGAGAGAGAGAGAGAGAGAGAGAGAGAGAGAGAGGTGTAGGTTGGGAAAATAAACCCATCTCTTACATAAGTGGGTCATTCATACACTATGCAGTACATTTTCAACTTCCCATCAGATATGTCATATACTGGATAAATAAAAAAACTCCCATTTATCCCATTAACTGAGTAAAGCCATTTCCTTGATGACATCATCCTCCAGGAAATGACATCATTTTGGAGGGAAAACAGCAGCGGGTATTATCAATAGATCTGATGAATTCGGTGAGGTTTTTGTCTCCCTAAACAAATCCGTTTGATAATATTGACATTTCAAAAGATGGTTAAAATACGAAAACAATGTCACAAGTCGCTATAAGACAAACTTTGATGTTGGCTTGACAAAGCCGTATGGAAGTTTTATAAGCTTTTATAAGTGGAAAGAGAAAAAAAAGACATTTCTAGCATGAATTAACATGTTTTAACACATTGCTAGCTTGAATAAGTATGTTTCGCTAGCATGTTCTAACACATTGCTAACATGAACGAGCATTTTGGTAGCACGTTTTAACACTTTGCTAGTATGAATTAGCATGTTGCTGGCATGAATTAGCATGTTGCTAGCATTAATTAGCACACTGTTAACATGATCTACTGTTGCAAGCATTTTTAACATGTTTTGCTTACATGTTTTAGGAGGCTTCAAGCATTAATTAGCATTTTGCTATCATTATTTAGCATTTTGCTAACATGTTTTAGGAGGCTTCTAGCATTAATTAGCATTTTGCTATCATTATTTAGCATTTTGCTAACATGTTTTAGGAGGCTTCTAGCATATGTTACCACTTTGCTAACAAATTAACATGTACTGACAATTAGCATGTTTTAAGACACTGCTAGCATGAATTAACATTTTGTTAACATGTTTTAGTTGGCTTCTAACATGAATTAACATGTTGTTAACATGTCGGTAGCATGATTTATCATTTTGTTAACATGAATTAGCATGTTGGTGGCATTTTTTGATGTTTCTAACTTAAGTTAACAGGTTGCTAGCATGTTTTAACACATTGTTAACATGTTGTTAGCATAATTTAACACGTTGCTAACATGTTTTACCATGTTGTTAACATGAATTAGCATGTTGCTAACATGTTTTTTGGAGGCTTCTAGCATTAATTAGCATTTTGCTATCTTATTTAGCATTTTGTTAACATGTTTTAGGAGGCTTCTAGCATGTTTTACCACTTTGCTAACAAATTAACATGTACTGACAATTAGCATGTTTTAAGACCCTGCTAACATGAATTAACATTTTGCTAGCATGAATTAACATTTTGTTAACATGTTTTAGTTGGCTTCTAACATGAATTAACATGTTGTTAACATGTCGGTAGCATGATTTATCATTTTGTTAAAGCTACACTGTGTAACTTTTTTAGTCTATTCTTAGCTAAAAACACTTAGTTCTTTCAAAAATATATGTGCTCATTAATGTATATTTACTTCTTTCAAGTAATAAAGTATTCTCGTAAGTTTATAATATGCCATTGAAAATACATAAGGTAATGGGATCTAACGGTGGTCGCCATGTTGCCCTTCCATCTTGAAAGTACATTAGCCAAAGAGGGACATACCCGTAAATTCAAGCTTTGCCTTTCGCGTTTTAACTGGTTTTAATACTCGATTGCACTGTACAAAATTCCTTGCCTCGCGCATGTGCGCGTCAACTTGTTCAGACTTGTCTGGTCCATGCGCAAAAAGTTTTCATCTCAGCAGCGTCCAGTAACGGAGTTATACAGAGTTTTCCTGGCTTGTTTATTCCTAAAAGTCTGTTTTTCCTTGTGTGGTATTTTTGTGCGTTAATAACTCCGTAAGTAATAATAGTTATTGTCATTGTAGATGTGTTTCAGAGTGTCATCGCGTAATTCAGTTGATGTCACCTCAGAAGTATTTTTGTGTCAACATACAATAGCGTAATGCTCACCTATTTGAATAATCATTCAGTTATTTTGTTATCAACAATGTTTATTCGTTTATAGAAACTATTTGCTTGTAATATATGTTGATGGAAATATGTATCAGGTCTGATCGGCATATTAACAATTGTTATACAGAGCGCACTGCAGTGCGAACGTTAAAGCGGCGCACACACTTTTGTAACCGGACACCGCTTGTTAGCAGCGGCAGCGGCAGCTCCGCTCCTTTTAATGCAGCTGCATTTAGCGCCTATATGGTACAATAAGCTCTGGTTTACGGTTACATTATACAAATGTAACTTATAAGTATAGTTATACAGTTCTTAACTGTGTATGTATATTTACCATCCTTATTTGTTCTCTCACAGAAACCACATTTATGTACATATCCACGCAAACCTTTATGCCTTGCAATTGGATGACTGAATAAACATTACTATCCTCAAAGTTCACTCTGGATTAGCTGCAGTTCTTTCTAGCCGAATAATTAGGCCAGTTGAGTTCCAACCATCCCACTGCGCACAGAATATCCCACAGGCACCGTGTCGAATGTGGACGAGGTCGAACTGGAAACATGTTAATCTTGGACTAAATCGGCCACCGTAGGAGTTGAAACGAAATCGGAATTGAGAGGAACAGAAACTAAAATTCACTGAATGGTCATATACAAGTTCACCCCTAGATGGGGGAAAATATCACACAGTGTAGCTTTAACATGAATTAGCATGTTGGTGGCATTTTATGACATGTTTTACCATGTTGTTAACATGAATTAGCATGCCGCTAGCATGATTTATCATGTTGTTATCATGAATTAACATGTCGCTAACATGTTTTAGGAAGCTTCGAGCATTTTTTAATACTTTGCTAACAAATGAACATGTTGCTGACATTACTTAGCCTGCTGCTAACATGAATTAGCATTTTTTGAAGACAATGCTAACATGAATAAACATGTTGCTAGCATTAATGAACATTTTGTTAACATGTTTTAGTTGGCCTCTAGCATTAATTAACATGTTGTTAATGTGAATTATCATTTTGCTAGCATGTTGGTGGCCTTTTTTAGGATGTTTCTAACATAAATGTGCATGTTTGCTAGCATTTTTAACACGTTTTTACCATGTTGTTAGCATGATTTAACACATTGCTAACATGTTTTACCATGTTGTTAACATGAATGTGCATGTCGCTAACATGATTTAACATTTTGTTAACATGTTTTATCATGCTGTTTACCATGAATCAGCATTTTGCTAACATGATTTAGTATGTTGTTAACATGATTTAGCACGTTGCTATCATGTTTTAGCACATTTCTAGCATTAATTAGTATGTTGTTAACATGATTTAACATGTTGCTACCATGTTTCAGCATGAATTAGCATGTTTTGCTAGCATGATTTATCACACTTCTAGAATGAATTAACATGTTGCTACCATGTTTTGACATGTTGTTATCAGTAATTAGCCTGTTTTATTGACATGTTTCAACATTTTGTTAGCATTAATTAGCATGTCACTAGCGTGATTTAACATTTTAACATAAATTAGCATGTCACTAGCATGATTTACCATTTTAGCATGAATTAACTTGTCACTAGCGTGATTTAGCATTTTAGCATTAATTAGCATGTCACTAGCGTGATTTAGCATTTTATCATTAATTAGCATGTCACTAGCATGATTTAACATTTTAGCATGAATTAGCATGTCACTAACGTGATTTAGCATTTTAACATTAATTAGCATGTCACTAGCATGATTTAACATTTTAGCATGAATTAGCATGTCACTAACGTGATATAGCATTTTAACACTAATTAGCATGTCACTAGCATGATTTAACATTTTAGCATGAATTAGCATGTCACTAACGTGATATAGCATTTTAACACTAATTAGCATGTCACTAGCATGATTTAACATTTTAGCATGAATTAGCATGTCACTAGCGTGATTTAACATTTTAGCATGAATTAGCGTGATTTAACATTTTAACATTAATTAGCATGTCACTAGCGTGATTTAATATTTTAGCATTAATTAGCATGTCACTAGCATGATTTACCATTTTAGCATGAATTAGCTTGTCACTAGCATGATTGAGCATTTTAGCATTAATTAGCTTGTCACTAGCATGATTTACCATTTTAGCATGAATTAGCTTGTCACTAGCATGATTTACCATTTTAGCATGAATTAGCTTGTCACTAGCGTGATTTAGCATTTTAGCATGAATTATCATGTCACTAGTATGATTTAGCATTTTAGTATGAATTAGCATGTCACTAGGATGATTTAGCATTTTAACATGAATTAGCATGTCACTAACGTGATTTAACATTTTAGCATGAATTAGCATGTCACTAGCGTGATTTAACATTTTAGCATGAATTAGCATGTCACTAGCGTGATTTAACATTTTAGCATGAATTAGCTTGTCACTAGCGTGATTTAGCATTTTAGCATGAATTATCATGTCACTAGCATGATTTAGCATTTTAGTATGAATTAGCATGTCACTAGGATGATTTAGCATTTTAACATGAATTAGCATGTCACTAACGTGATTTAACATTTTAGCATGAATTAGCATGTCACTAGCGTGATTTAACATTTTAGCATGAATTAGCATGTCACTAGCGTGATTTAACATTTCAGCATGAATTAGCATGTCACTAGCATGATTTAACATTTTAGCATGAATTAGCATGTCAATAGCGTGATTTAACATTTTAGCATGAATTAGCATGTCACTAGCGTGATTTAACATTTCAGCATGAATTAGCATGTCACTAGCATGATTTAACATTTTAGCATGAATTAGCATGTCACTAACGTGATTTAACATTTTAGCATGAATTAGCATGTCACTAGCGTGATTTAACATTTTAGCATGAATTAGCATGTCACTAGTGTGATTTAACATTTCAGCATGAATTAGCATGTCACTAGCATGATTTAACATTTTAGCATGAATTAGCATGTCAATAGCGTGATTTAACATTGTAGCATGAATTAGCATGTCACTAGCATGATTTAACATTTTAGCATTAATTAGCATGTCACTAGTGTGATTTAGCATGTTAGCATTAATTAGCATGTCACTAGCGTGATTTAGCATATTAGCCTTAATTAGCAAGCAAGCATAATAAAGTTGAAGTGTCTGCAAACATAGTAATTTTTTTAAAAGATGCAGAGAAAATGAATGCCCACGAAAGAACTACAAATATATAAACATGTATTTTATTTACATAAATTTGCATTCACAGTTGTTCACTTTGCCTCGAAGGCGCTTCCTTTTTGCTCTGAAATCTCTCCCAGTAGGCGGAGTCTTCCTCTGTTAGGGGTGTGGCTCTGGACACCAGATCACTGAAACTCAACTGTGTGAACAAAAGGGGCGGAGCTTCACCCAAGGATCCACCCTCCTCCTATAGAGCATACAGAAGTGCCGATCACCAACTGTGTTGAGCTCTAAAGTCGTGTAATATCGTTAAACTCACACTAGACGTGCTGATATCCGGTTTCCCCAGCGCCACGGCGACGTGATGATCTTTGTCCAATAAGCTCTCCTGAGAAACAGGGAAAAAGTCTGTAAAATAACTGCCGAATGTAAAAGCACATTTGAATGATGTGTAAAGGGTCATGTGACACTGAAGACTGGAGTAATGATGATAAATTCAGCTTTGATCACACGTTTAAAATTGAGACTGATCATTTGGTAATAAAAACAATATTTATATTCAATAAAAAAGAAGAGTTTGTCCATGTCCCTTGAATGTTTGTCCACCCTATCATATCGGGGTATCCGCCCCTTTAAGAAAAGGCCATCCCCTTTAGTGACATCAGATTTTTTGTCTCTTCAGTGGCAGGAATTTCAACGGCTGAGGTGAGTGAGTTGCCGACTTTCAAACTGACACATTTTCTTCGTATGAGTTTGTTTACTTGTTTGTCCCAAGCTTAACATGTCCACCCTGTCGGCATAAAATATGCTGGAAGTGATTAGAATACAATATTTTAAAAATATGTACGTTTCGTTTAAATATACCAAATTCTCTTCAACAGACAGATTAGCTATTTAGCTAGTCACAGTTTGTTGTAAACTAATATGCTAATTGAAGCTCAAAATGTCCACCCTGTCGGCCAGTTAGACAGCATTCATTTGTAGTTAATATTGCAATTTATAGAAACATAAGCTGTAGATAACATTAGAAGAGTAATATACTAATTATACACCGATCAGGCATAACATTATCACTGCATCTGTTAGTGGGTGGGATATATTAGGCAGCAAGTGAACATTTTGTCCTCAAAGTTGATGTGTTAGAAGCAGGAAAAATGGGCAAGTGTGAGGATTTGAGTGAGTTTGACAAGGGCCAAATTTTGTTGTGTATGGGGTGGTATCATTAGTTATACATAATGTTTAAAATGCTTCTTGTGTTCATATATTTCATTATGAAATGGCATACTAAGTACACTACCCTTCCTGAAATACAATTAATATTGTCTTCATTCATTGATTTCATGTTAAAATAATATACAAATTCACTACCCTCTTTGAAATACAATAATCAGTAAAAAAGAATCATCAGATTAATCTGGGAAAATAATCGTTAGATTAGTCGACTAAGCGAAAATAAGCGATAGATTAGGCGACTAATCGGGGGGAAATTAGTGTTAGATTAGGCGACTAATCGGGGAAAAGAAAGAAAGAAAGAAAAAAGCGGTAGATCAGACGAGAGTGGTAGATTAGTCGGCTAGCCGAGAAAAATTAATCGGTAAATTAGTCGGTCAACCAGGGGGAAAAAGGTGTTAGATTAGTCACCTAGATTAGGTGACTAATCTAAAAATAATCGGCAGAGTAGTCGCCCAGCCGGGGGAAAAAGAAGAAAAGAGAGAGATCAGGCGACTAATCGAATAATAATTGGTAGAGTAGTCGACCAACCGGAAAACAAGTGTTAGATTAGCCGGTTAATCGGGGGAAAAAATAATCGTTAGATTAGCCGACTAATTGAAAAATAAAAAAATGATTTAAAAAAATAATAATAATAATAATTGGTAGGTCAGCCGACTAATTTGGGAAAAATAATCGTTAGATTAGCCGACTAACTGGAAAAATAATCGCTAGATTACTAATTGGAGGGGGGTTCGGGGGGGATCGTTAGTTTAGTCGACTAATTGGAGGGGGGGGGGGGGGGGCGTGGTAATCGTCAGATTAGTCGACTAATTTTAAAAATAATCGCTAGATTACTAATTAGCGGGGGGGGGGGGGGGGGTTGGGGTCGTTAGATTAGTCGAATAATTGGGAAAAATAAACGTTAGATTAGCCGACTAATTGAAAATAAAATAAAATAAATATAATAATAATCAGCGGTAGGTCAGCCGACTAATTTGGGAAAAATAATCATTAGTTGCAGCTCTAATATATATTATATTATATTATATTATAAAGAATTGAACTGTCCTGGGGGAGATTTTAATAGTATTTCTTGGTAAAGAAGACTACAGTTAACAGCACTGTAAAATGTGCTTGATTTAGTGACTTCTGAATTAACTGTTTTATTTAATTTTTTTATTTAATATATCACTAAGTTACATCAATGGTTAAATAAAGTAGAAATGGCACATTAAAGTTAAAAGTTATAACTGCATGATGAAACCACTTTTTTTGTGCGTGTTTACATACACTGTACAGGTAAAGAATGTTTTTGCTCAG